>VWPW01019417.1:185816-208543 GCA_013389825.1 Crypturellus undulatus | reverse complement strand
GCGGGTCGGGGCGCCCCTGTGCCGGGGCGGGAGTGCGAGCGACGCGGCGGCCCCGCCGGGAGCGCGCACCTGGGGGCTGGAAGGGGCGGCCCCGCCGGGAGCGCCGCCGGGTGCCGTCGAGGGGAGCCCGCGCTTGTCCTGCGGGGCACGATGCGGCTGTGCGGTTTGGGCCGCCGGTGCCCCGAGGTGTCCCCAGAGAGGCGCCCCCAGCCGCATCCGAGGGCAGGTCCAGAGCCCAGGTGTGGCTTGTGGTGCTGCTGTGGTGCCTTGTCCCTGGGCATTCCTGCGTTGAGGAGTGAAAGAGCTAAGCCAC
This sequence comes from Crypturellus undulatus, assembly GCA_013389825.1. NCBI lineage: Eukaryota > Metazoa > Chordata > Aves > Tinamiformes > Tinamidae > Crypturellus > Crypturellus undulatus. The sequence continues at coordinate 208,230 of VWPW01019417.1, read as the reverse complement.
CCTAGCAATGCAGTTAGAAGTTGGAAATGCAACTCTAGCAAAGAAAGTTTTTGATTTTTTTTTTCCCCGGGAGTGATTTAAAAACTGTTACTGAAAAAATAATTTTAAAGAGTTAATTAAAACAGTACAAAGGAGAAAAAAAAAGAAGGATGTAACGAACCACATTGGCTTGCTTTTCTGAAGCCAAAGAAAAATCTATTTCTTGAAGCACTAGAAGTATAACCCAAACAAACACAACTTGAGACATTTGTATGCCTCGTACTGAGGCTGCTGGTGTAATGTCAGCTAAGTTTAAACATTCACAATTACACTTCGTAATTACCCCAAAATAAATTGAGGCAGATGAACCAGAATCTACATAGGTAGCTACCCTTGCTGTAGAAAAGAAGGCAAAATGAGCATGTATGCTTGCCAGATTTAAATGATTTTATGCCAAACTTATACAGGGAAAGTGACTAGCAAAGTTAAAAAATAGAAATGCTATATCAGAGAATTATTTTTCTTTGAATTTTGTAAGCTGAGAGTGTAACTCTTACTTTTCCCTCTTTTCTGGAATCAAGGCCTCATCTAAAAAGAGCAATATGCCACATATTTAATCTTCAGTGAATGTGAACTAATTCCTTGTTCGGTTCTATGCCTGAAAACTGAACTAGGATTGATATTTTTAAAAGGTGACACTGTGCATTCATTAGAGTGTTTACATACCATTCATTTCTTCTAAAACTGACCTCTTTACATGCGCACAGCGAGATGGATCTTGTACAGGTGTCCTGTTTTTGGTGAACCAGTTCGAGTGCAGTGCAGAGTGTTGGTCCACAGTTTAGCTTTGCCTTTGGTTAAAGACAATATTCTCCAGTATAAAGCAAATTAAACATAATTAAAACAGTGTTTATGTTCTTCATTGTTCCTTGGAAGAGAAAAAATTACCTGAGCCAAAAGGTTTTATAAAAAAAATACACTCCAAAAATATTCCATTATCTTAGACCTGGTTATTGTCCTTTAAATGTCTAAAATGTCAAATTAGAAGTTTCATTATTTGTATCTTTTTTTTTTGTCTTAGCACTGAATTATTTCCAGTGCATAAAGAACTTGAAGAAAGGGGAAACACTAGTTTCTTAGTCTTTTTGTATAAAATTCAAAAATTTATATATCTAAGCTACTATTTTTTGATATATTTGTCATAAGAGGTGCTCTGAGACTAGCTCTGGTTCCTTTTAAAATTCCACTGCTACAACTCCGTTACAAATATATAGAGAGGATGACAAAGTTGTTTTAGTTTTAAGAAATATTCCATTCTTTCTATGTTTGCCGAACAATTACATTGTCAAGAAGAGATTTTACCCAAAACATAAACAGGTCCCATTTATGAACGTCTGCCAAACTGTATGGGGTCCAGTGAAAGGTCCCTTAGGATTACTGCTTTCTATGAGACCGTCAAACTTTGTGAAATTTCCACAATGTCAGCACTGGGAAAGAAATACACAAAATGTTCCCATGCATGCAAAACAGTAACTAAACCAAAGTGTTAGCTGATCATCCAAAAAAATCAGGGAAGTTACTATGCTATTTCATTAGATGTTTTTTTCTTTTCCTTTAGTTTGTTCAGATTTTAAGCCATGCAGAAGGAGGCTCTTTTTACCAACAGAAATCTAACAGCGAAGCTTTTTCTTTTTATAATTTTTGAAATAAGATGCTGCTATTTACAAATGTGGAAACAGTTGAAACCTTGTTAACTAGCACTGTCTGCTTGGATTCTCTAATGCTTATAAAGTACAAATTCTGAGGCTTTTTCAATGAAGAATATTGGCAATAACTTTCTAATGCGAATTCTCCAGAGTTAAAGAAAGAGTTAACAGCGAAGCTTTTTCTTTTTATAATTTTTGAAATAAGATGCTGCTATTTACAAATGTGGAAACAGTTGAAACCTTGTTAACTAGCACTGTGTGCTTGGATTCTCTAATGCTTATAAAGTACAAATTCTGAGGCTTTTTCAATGAAGAATATTGGCAATAACTTTCTAATGCGAATTCTCTAGAGTTAAAGAAAGGGTTGATTATTTTTTCTTTTTTTTTTTTGATTAATGACAGAGGAAAAAGAGGGGGGTGAAGTTACAGGTAACTAATAATCTCCCTCTCCTCTGATTAATTTTTGGTTGTTGGTTTAACATTTGGAAACGTAATCTCTATAAGCTAGTTCCTCTGTCAAAGGTGCTTGCAGTAGGCCAGCAGGTTCTAAAGCTATCAGCAGAGGATGGACTGACAGACAAAGTCTACATGCACACCTACAATATTGTCTCATAAACCCTGCTTCATCAAGAAACTTAAGGAGGAGATATTAAGACACCCACTCAGCGTGGATATCTTTACTATCTAAAGATACTTTAGTATTTAAACTGCACAAGTAGGCTTATCAAGTGGAGTACATGTGTATACAGTTATAATTGATAATTACCTGCTATTAAATGGAAGGAACTTTATCACTAAAAAAGCAATGAGCTAAAGTAATGGTCTTGTATATGCCACTATAACATTTAAAGTTACTCAAATGAGTACTGAACTGAGGAACACACATGCGGATATGGTTGGGCATTTATATTATTTTAATTTGCTTGTTGCGTCTGTTCAACTCGGGTCAACTCACCTTTCATTACATGCCTTACCAGGGATGGGCTGGGCAGGCAAGCCCTGCAGTGGGTGTCTGTCAGAGGTAAGTGGTTTATGTGACCAGCAGTCCGGACACAGATCTCTGAGGATGGATTTCAGGGGCTGACGGGTGGTTTGCTCTGCCTGAGGTAGGCATCTTGCCAGTTCTTCCTGCTTTCCCGGTGTGTTACTTGATTGTAATGGTGTCTGTGTAACTTGGTCCTGTCTGTTTGGTTTAAATCTTCCTCAGCCTCACTCCCCATCTGCCTTCTTCTTAGCCTAGGCTCAAACTTAGATCATCTACAGTCTCCTGACCTTTCCTCTTTGCATTCCAGATTTCTTCCATCCCTGTTTTCCTTTTTCTCCTACTCTTGATACTGCGCTTAATTTCTCTGGCTCCAAGGTTTGATTTGCCCTGGTTTTAAACTTGCTTGTTACCTGGTTTTATTGTTTAGACACTGTTTATGATTTTCTTCCCAGTGATTATTCCCCTCTCCCAACATCAAAAATCCTCCCTCTCTGTTAACTACAAAGATCTCAGTTGCACCAATATCATCTGTAAACCTGACAGGGTACTAGCTGGCTCAAGAATAACCTGTCTCTTAATTGCATGTGTATAGCAAAGTTATAATTGCTTAAAAAACGTGAGGTAAAACTGTCCTTTTTTTTTCTCTTAAAATGACATCAAAAGGCCACAACATCTTCCAGTTTCAAAAGCTTCTTTATTTGTTTGTTTGTTTGAATATGAAAATAATAGCCTGGAATGATATAACACCTGAAATAGATAAAATGCAGAAGATTAAAAGATGAAAATCATAGTCTTGAAAACAAATTTTGATCTGGTCTAGTGGGCTCTTGCAGATGGATGCCTTATAGTTCAGCAGCTTTTGAGGGTTCCCTAGCACCTCTGCAGGACTTTTTGTTTGTTTCTTTGTTTCTTGTTTTTTGGGGGAGGAGGAGGGGAAGAGATCTGAGTTACTTGGAAAATTTTCCTTCTTTCCATCATTTCTGAGGCTTCACTGCAGATCTGCTCTCCATCCCTCTCAAGAACCTTGTTCAAGCTCAGACTAGATAAGCCCTGAGCAACCCGCTCTGACCTCGGCTGCCTCTGCTTTGAACAGGAGGTTGGACTACCCACCTCCTGAGGTCCCTCCCAGCCTGGATCACCCTGTAAGCCCACCTTGCTACCTCTTCCTCTCTAGCTCTGTCTGGCCTGGCCATCACTGCTCCTCTAGAATCTCCTCCAAGTTGCTCTTCAGCTGAGGAGGAGAGCAACTTTTTCTCTCACCAGATTCCACCTCACATAGAGGATTTCACAAGCAGCTAGAGCATGGCAGACAGCCTTCCCCTTCACTGAAAGCAAAACTCTTAAAAATATATATACATATATAATCCATACATGATAATCTTTGAGCAAGCAGCCATAGAGTTACAACTTCTCTGTATTTAACTGTTTATCTCTTAACTGTTTGTATAGATGAACGTGGACTTTGCAGAGTCAGGGCATCTAGAACAAGAGAAATGTGGAGGGAAATGATAGTACACATTAAAAGATAAGAATAGCATATCATATAACAAGTAGAAAATTCAAATTTAGTATCAATTCTAAGTGGGAAAGAAAAACTCACATTATTTATTTACATTATGTATACTTAAAAATGCATTTAAATCCCCAAGCACATCAAAAATGGTCTGAGAACCAAATTCATCTGAAAAAATATGTCCTTGATACCAAAATTAATATGTTAGAAATATCAAACTGATGAATCTGAAAGCCCAAAATAGATGAATTTTGTTCTGTCATCTCTTCTTCTACAGTCTCGAGAGGTGCTCCAAAAATAGGCAACGAAAATCCTTACTAGGGAAGTATATCAGCTCATTAGAGGTTAACAGCTTGTTAGGAGAGCCCCTGGAAATTCTGCCCATTACAGAAAACATGCTCAACCTACCAGTGGGAGGTAGAAGGCTAACAAAGCTAATCACAAAAAGTATGTCAGCAGGTAGTATAACTGTGAAGGTCCTAGAAGGCAGCAAGAAGGCATCATTTAGTCAGAGATGTATATCACTGAGCCTGGAAAGAGGAGTACTTTATGGAGCTCCAAAGCTGAGTACACCTCAAGGACCTAAGAAATATAGTCAAATTGCTTTAGCCCTGCCATAAAATGAGCTTCTTTGCTATAGTTCCTAGAATCTTTTCCAATGCTTGCTTTTCCTTCTCTTATTCTCCTCTGCTAAGAATGGATTCTCAGTTTAGCAGAAAGGTCTTGCTTGTGCTATAAAACAGTGGAAAAAAAAAGTTGTATTGCTTTTTTTGTGTGACTTTTTCTTCAATATATAGTGCTTGTAGTCACACAGTTTTCTTCTGAAGAGTTTTGCCAGACATGCAGTAGCTAGGAGTTCAACATTTATAACAGCTCCAGAAATTGGAAAAGGCGCACTAGTCTTCAGAGTACCGTTTATTGTAGACTGCACCTCCTTTTCAGTTATAGCACTGGTTGTTACAGCAGCAAAAAGCACGATGTAGTATCTGTGAAAAATGTGGCAATCAGAACTCAACTCTTGCTTTTATTTATCTCCTTTTGCTGAGACTGAAGGAAACAGAATTAGCAGATACTTTTTATTACAAGCCAAATCTGGTGTTGCAAAGCACTGGAAAAGTACTCCAGGATGTTATCCATTCCCTCACAGATTTATAGGGAGGGGACATACCTGAAGTCCTCCCATTCCATATGTTTCACCTTCTTTTTTCTCTTCTTGCTTTTATCTATACTTGTGTAGATTACTTGTCTGAGATAACAAAGTCCCAGTATCACTAAATAGAAGCCTTCTGATGACAAAAACTGAGGCTACAAGGTGTGAATTACCCTAACAAAAATGGTGTTCCGGTGTCCTTGGAAAGGTCTTATTCTGGGCTCACATATCCTTCAAAAAGGTGTTGCTGAAACTTTCATTGAGGGACTTGGAAGAGAGGCAGGAAAACACAGGATACAGAAACAACAGAAGATGAGTAGATATTCAAAGACATCAAGAAAGGATGAGAAAAGAGAATGTTGCAAACTGAGGAACACTAGAGGGATGCTCAGGCTTGAGAGGAAAACAATATCAAGACAGATGTCTACTGAACTCTATGTTCAGTATTAATTACTATTGTTACAAGGCCTAGTGGGAAGGGTCAAATATTTTAAAACTGGATTATATACATTATAAAAAATATTTTAAACTGAAACCCTTCAGAGAGGAAAAGCAAGTTAAGCAAGTTTTTTTCTTCATTCTAATAAACTTTTTTTTTTCCTGTATTATAAGATATGTTTCTTTCTATGGCTTTTTAGCACTGTTGCACAGTAATTGAATCTGTATGAGAAGAGGGTGCATGCCTGTCAAGAAATTTTGTATCTAAACTGAAAATATAAGTGTGTTGAAAAGTCTTTAGGAAAAGAGTGTCTCTCAAATCATTTATTTTAATGAATATCTGGAATTGTTAAGTGGCAGGTTTTAGTTGCTTTGAGCTAATGTAAGAAAAAAAGTGAACATATTTCAGTGTTTAAGTCAAGCCTGCTTTTTTCCTTGGAATGCTGAACTGGGGGTTACTACCATATTTTTCCTTCATATTGCAATTAATCTCACATTGCTGAAACACAAAGAATTCTTTAGGTAAGAGTATAGGCTAGGATCATGAGAACCAGCAATTAACGAGAAGCAAGAATCAGAAGGGATCTTTCATGCATAGGGGATGATTGTGACTTCCTGACCATTTGTCTGTCTGCTTCCTATGTATTATCTAAGGTAGGCTGCTTGTGCCCTAAATCTCGTCTGTTTCTCTAGTAGTTGTTTGTAGGGACTACTCAGTAGTGTTGGCTGGGATCTTCCCCTGGAGAGTCTGTGCTTGCTGCAAGACAAACAGCAATACTTTATAAATATGTACAGCAGAATCATCCATTGTAGAATTCCCTCTGAACACAAAACCTCATTATTTTCACAAGTACTTATAATTCTCAAGTATTTGCAATTATAAAAGTTGGCAGATGAGAATGCATGGCATTTATTTGTTAAAATTCCATGATAAAGAGGCTCCTATAATACCTTCCATGAATGCAGCCCATTTTTCAAGTGGGTGAATTGGCTGCTCATCATGTAAACAAGGGGTTATTGAAATGTTGATGTATTGTTTCCATAGACCAAAAGCAACAGTGGGAGGGAGAGCTGGGTTCTCCATGCAGACACAGGCGCTAAGAACCCGACTGTCCCTCGGTGGTGGTGGTGATCAGAGTTTCTTGTCCCAACCCCTGTTGAACTGACATGACTGAGCACTGCTGCCTAATCAATCAGATGATACAAACAGAAGCAGGATTCAGAAATGCTATACAACTTTAAGATAACATCCTAGCAATGTCAGAGTGATTGTAAATAGCCTCTGTAACCATTTCTGAAAAAGATGATAGGAACTCAAGTGCCATAAAGCTCAATTTTGTTTGACAGTGAGACAGCATTATTGAAGAGAATTGTCTGCTCTGATTTATCACATCAGTGACTTGGAGACTTACCTACTATCATTCACCCATGATTTTCCCTGGAACATGTTTAAACGACATTACAGTCGTGGTGGATTGTTTATCAAAGAGCTCTTACATCAGTAGTACAGTGGTAGGATGCTTTTGATAACTATTATGTGACTTAGTTTAAAATATCTTCTCTGTTTGCATCACACTACTATGTATAGGTTATCACCTCTTCTTTTTCAGGATCAAAGGAAATCTTACTGAAATCTTACTTCAGAAAACCATTAAATCTCTATTTGTAAATAAAGTATTTGTTTCACAGCACCAGCAGGCATCCTTGAACTGCTATACCAAAAGCTCTGCAGGATGTGTCCTAAAAGCACTCAAGGCTCTACTGAATCATGAAAATGTGATTTGTCTGTTAAGTGTCCTGGGAACAACTTGCTATGGCCTATAAAACAGTAGAAAAAAGTGTTATTTCTAGAGCTGAAACACAAATCTAATTATGCTCCCATCAAATGGCTTATTTGAGACTCTGAAAAATATTGCTGCATTGATTACTATACAAAACAAAGTTTACTTTATAGATTAACAAGCTAGCTTAATATCCATAGTTCTTACTGTATATAAATATTAAGTGCTACTTCATGCACTTTGTTGTACAGAGATTAATTGCTAAGGTTTTTATGCCTATATTGCTGCTACTTTTGTAATAAGACCTGAATCTAACATTATTTTTAGCCTCTGATTTCTATTTCTTTTTATGAATGAAAAATAAATCAGTTTTCCAAGCTAGAATTCATTTTCATGTTTAACAGCAGTTTAATATCCAGACTAATATCCATATGTCATAATAATTGAAAAATATTTTATTCAACCCAGCAATACATTAAAAATGGAAGCAGAGCAAATTATGGACACAGCAGTATTTCATACACAAAATCAATTAAACTATAATACTAATAAACTTTCATTTGGGGGACACAACATCTTAAACTTGTAAGAACTTACTGAATCTGTGAGAGTTGAGCAAAAGGCTTTTTTTCTGTCACACTATGACAACAATTTCATGGTAGAAATTTAATACTAAGGCTTGCCACAATATGAAACTACTGTGTTCAACTACTGAATGGCAGTTCTTTCTCCCTTGGTTCCTCCTTTACCAGTTTATTTTGCTTGTAATGGTAGCTGTCATTGCAGAAAGTTCTATAATGCTTCTTCATAAAATTAACTATATAGTCTCTACAAAGCAGCATCCCAATTAATGGCTTACAGTCAGGATGAAATTTTCTTGGAGAACATGAAGACTAGAATAACCAGACCAGAATGAGACTTTTTATTGTTTTAGGTACAAAAGATTTCTGACTTTGACCACTCATTTGCGCTTATCCCTCCTCCTAGCTATAAAATCTTTTCATGATTTTAAGTTTTGGATGCATTCCTATTTTTACCAAAATGGCCATTCAGTTTAGCTTTGTCTTCACTAGATGCTGACCCACATTACCCATCCATCATCCACATTAACCTTTTCCAGCCACTGTTATTTCCTACATTCTTGCTGGCTATATCTTGGGCTTTCTTGTGTGCCCGTGGCTTTGCAGTGCTCTTCTTCACAATCTCCTCTCAATCCTACATGTGTTATTCACCTACTTCTTGCATTAGTCATCTGTCTTGCTCTTCCCCTTTCATCCTCCCATCCTCCAGACATAGACCACTAGCAGGAAACTTCTCTTATTTTGTGCAGCAGCAATTCTGCTAGACAAATCTTATGATTACTTTGAGGTCTTCACTGTAGGCTTTTTCACTCTTCCTTTAGTTCTCCTACTGATATTTTCCTTAGGTGTTCTGTCTTCACTTTTTTACATGGTTATCTAATTCATTCACCTCTCTTGCCATAATTTCTCAGTAAAACTTTCCTTCTATCATGTCTCAAAAATTCCTCCCTTACTGTACCTTTCACCTTACACATAGAATCACAGAATGGTTGAGGTTGGCAGGGCCCTCTAGAGATCATCTAGTCCAACCCCTCTGCTCCAGCAGGGACACCCAGAGCACGTGGCACAGGGTGGCATCCAGGCGGGTTTGGAAGATCTCCAGAGAAGGAGACTCCACAGCCTCCCTGGGCAGCCTGTGCCAGGACTCTGTCACCCTCACAGGAAAGAAGTTCTTCCTCATATGGAGGTGGAACTGCCTGTATTTCAATTTATACCCATTACCCCTTGTCCTGTCACTGGCCACCACCAAGAAGAGTTTGGCCTCATCTTCTTTACATTCTGCCCTCAGGTACTTATACATATTGATCAGCTTCCATCTCAATCTTCTCTACCCGGGCCTCGGATCTTTTCTCAAAGTAAATGAACTCCTTAATTCCATGAAAGAATGTGCAGCACCAGCAATGGCCTATTGCGACCACCATTTCCTATGTAGTGCTTAAAGTGTGAAAGTGTCTATTTGGAGATATTGCCTGACAACATCTTCTAAAGATATTCAGATGTATTTCTATAAAGTGCCTATATGCTTTGTCATCACCTGTCTTTTTTATACACATAATAATAGGAACACAAACAGGGAATTTAATCCTAAAATGTGAATCTGAATGGCCAAATATGTGCAATGTCTTAAAAGTTGTGAAACTGGAGTGTATCATCCTTCAACATACCAAGATGTTGTTTCATATTCACTGCACGATGAACAGAGAAAAATACTTGGAACACATAGAAAATAAAAGATGATTAAGATAAAGCTATTCTGAAGCCTGATTTTGCTATTCAACAGTGTTGTTCCCATGGTAACTCCCGCATCACATGGCACCTGTGTTACAAGATGCAAAGACATTTCTTAAAGGCCAAACTTCTGCTTCTTGTATCAGTATAGAGGAAATACTCTATGTCCATTATAAACTAGGACCTGTCATAATTCAACTGGAACTTAAGGTGTACTTTATAAACAAAGTAGTAGACACAAATGGAAACAAATATTTGAAGTAAACAAAGACAAAGATTGTATAAGGATGAAGGGGAACAGTGGGTTAAAGGGACAGCTGGCGAGTGTGTTACCCTATACGGCAGTTCTGTTCTGTGTTACTATTTTGTTGCTGCTGTGGCAAGGCAGCAAGTGATAGCTACTAATAATTCACTGAATACGGCACGTGTATAGTCCAGCTGTATCCATGCATTCAGTCTTTCTGTAAATACAAAATCCCTCTGCAAAATCCCTTTAAAACTTAAGAGGCAAATCTGATAGGGTTCTGCAGAAATGACTTTAAAACTTATAGAGTATATTCACGGATGCGACTTTTTCTTTTTTGAAATTACACTACAGATTTATATGAAGATCTATATATATTTATATATTAAGCAATTTATATATATTGCTTCCTAACAAAAGCTGTAGGATAAGTAAAAATATACAACAAGGTTACAGCTTTCCATTAAATTCTGTAGGTTTGCCTTGATGATCTCTTATTGGTCCTTTTCGTTTCCAGCTCTTACACCAAACCATATGTATACCTTCATGGAAATTAGGCATTCTTTTCTTTCCCTATCCCTGTCAAGTTCTTTAAATACAATATCATATCAATTTAAAGGAGATAATTTAAGGAAAGCTAGTGTAAAATAGTATTATGGCCAAGACTGAACAACATAATTAACAAAATAACTATAGTTATTTGTATTATATATATGTATACACACACATATATGTATATATGCATATATATATGCATGACATGTATGGGATGGATATGTGTTTGGAGGGGAGATGCTTAGAATTCAAAATTGAGTAAGTGATTAAAGCTGAAATCTTCAGCAGATTACATTTCTATTTGGTACCAACTACTTTCTAAAATAATATGCTGGTGCTTGACTATCTTTTATAACATATTAAATGTTAATAGTGCATAAATGACAGTATCTCTGAGGCAGAAAGCAGACACAGAGCACCTCCAGACTACACTTTAATCATATGTGATGCTAGATAGGAAGGTTTTTGGCTCTGGCTATCACTAATTTTGCAGGACCCTGTAAAGTCCTACCTTTGAGGACTTACCTAGCCCACAGTTGCTTTTTCTTTAGCAGCTTAATGTGACCATATATCTTGCTGCTTATATTAAACATTTAACAAAATGTTTCTATATTTTTGAAAGCAAAGATTAAATTTACTTTATGCAATTAACTGCATAATTGCAGCTAATTGAAAATAGACAAGGAAGATCATTCACAATAGACAGATACTTGCATGGGTGCATTCTGTATTAACATATCTACATAATAGCTTTCAGTGCTAGCATGATAATTTAATCTTTTTCCTTTTTTTTTTTTTTTTTTTTTNNNNTTTTTTTTTTTTTTTTTTTTTTTTACAAGCTTGTTCCAAACACTGTCCCATTTGGCACAGAAATCTCCAGTTCTCTGCTGGAAACCAAATATTTTTCTTTCCAGGGGCAGACATTTTTGGTCAAGTTCAAGTAAGTGGCCCACAAGGGAGTCATCTCTGTTGTCCAAGCTATCAAGAAACATTTATGAGCCAATATCAGTAAATAAAGAAGGAAAGTTACATCTGTCCTCCAGCACTTGAGGTCACTGAACAATTCCAGAACCATAAGTCACCAAATTAATGGAATTTCCCATTTGAATGATTAGGGCAAATTAGACCATAGCATAAGCCAAAATGTTGGATTTTCAGTGCATTCCCACAAAAAAAAATCCATGAATCTTTTTTGTTTGTTTGTTTCTGTCTGACATCTCTTACATAAATTTTCTGTAATTCTGTGAAAGTGTAAAGAGGTTGAGGGAGAAAAATTCTTTGAATATGAAATACTGTGTGTCTCCTAATGAACTCTGTAGCCTACAGTGAGCCATATGCACAGTATGAAACTAAAAAGAGACCAGGGCAATTTCAGAATTAATTCTCTGTCTAAAACAGGGATACAGCAGGAGCAGGAAGTGCTAGGAGTTGGCCTGTGAGGAAGCAGCAGGGCCTGCTGACAAGAGGCTGGCTTTGCTGGGAAATAATTCCCATGAGAAGGAGAAACTATTCCACTTTCCAAGGCACTGAGAGTTAACCGTGAACACGGCCAGCCACGTGGGCAACTAGAGATGAGGAAATAAAAGTAGAAAACTGAGTGCTTCTTGGTGGGAAGAGTGTGTTTATCTCCTCTCAGCTGATCAAACTGCTGCAAAGGTCCCTGACAACTGAGACCAAGTGCCTATGAAAAGAGCAAGGACCTACGGTCAGCTGGCATAGCTGGCACAGCTTGGTCTGTACAGGTTAAATCTCTTTGTTCCTCAGAATATCAGAGTAATCGCATCCTTCTTTTTGGAAATGGTCCTTGCCATGCACTAATTCCTATACAGTGGAGGGCATAATTTGGGATATGCTAGCTGGCATGGGCCAAAACTGTCCCTGGAAATATTGTAACAGTTTAACTGTACATACTAATTTGTTGCTTATTTCTGGACCCATTTAATTCACTGGTACTGATAGCCACTGTTTGAAAATGCTTGTGTACTGACTTGGATCCTCTGTTTGGCAACCAGGAAATGGAACTTCCAGGGAAAGAAATCAGAAGACCATGCTGCATGACAGCATGACCCGTGCGTCTTGGCTGACGTTTCTGGCTATCGGCCCACAGCGTCCCCTCTAAGAAAATGTTGACTCTTGTTGAGCAGAAAAAGAAAGGAAAATTCCATGGAGAGTCCTCCAAAGTCATTGAGGATGACAAGGCTTCCAGTGGGACCAAAAGAAAAAAAAAAGTGAGTGAGCCTGTCTATCCTTTAACTCCNGTTGACTCTTGTTGAGCAGAAAAAGAAAGGAAAATTCCATGGAGAGTCCTCCAAAGTCATTGAGGACGACAAGGCTTTCAGGGGGACCAAAAGTAAAAAAAAAAAAGTGAGTGAGCCTGTCTGTTCTTTTAACTCCTGCTCTGGCTTATTTTGCCATTGGAAAAGGTAACACAGTCCACATTTCTTCTAACTTGGGAAATCATCAAATGTCTTGTTGTGTTGATATACACGCTTCTTTCACTTTTATCTCTATCTTATGAAGCTCAGCCTGACTCGAATTATCAAGATTCGGCTGACATGAGACCCAGCAGTACAGGCAGAGTGGGGAAATGGTTAACTCTTCTATCTCAAAGCACAACATTTATACCCAGAAACCTCTTCAAACAAGACTCTCTAACATATCTCTGAGTTATGACATCCTTATAGCTCATTCCACTCTATGGAGCTACATACAGAAGATGATACTGTATGAGAAATAAGATAAGAGTTATTTTAGCTAAATAAATGTGTAAGTGTTTATCAGCCATTGCATGTCACTACACAGAAAATAAATGCATTGCCCTGAGATCTAATGTTTATTCAAATATAAAACCATACAAATTTAAAAAATGCAATTATAAAATACTATAATCTATTCTAGTAAATTACCCGCTGTAATTTTAGCTCTAGACAATAATGACAAATTACAGCTCTCATTTCAAGGATATGAGATGCATTACATAATGCAGATCTATAGTGTTCAGAACCATTAATCATCATCATCTTCTGGCAGCACTATTTGTGTTAATCCTGTTTGCAAAAGAAGAGACCTGCTAAGACACTCCATTTTGCGTTTCTCACATTCCAGTAGACATTCTTTAGAATCAAGTATTTGTAATGTGGATTCATGTTTAGTCTCAAAATGGAAAGATAAAGAAGTGCTGGTGTCTATGCTAGAAAATAATTACAAACTGTGTCTACTTTTATTGCTACCATGTTAATTATCAGTTAAACATTGTTATAAAACAACACCACGGTGTTAGCTGATAGCACAGTGTATTGTTCAGTGCCAGTCACAGACTGACAGGTTTCCTTGCTAACTAAAATCATCTTTAGTGTTAATGACTCCATGTTGGACTACAAGTGTAGTCAAACTGAAATAATGTGAGTTTATGGGTTTATAACAACTAGAAATAATTTCCGTCAGATCTACCCTATATTGATGAAAGACACTCAATACCATGTTGGACCAGAAAATGGCTTTCTCATCTTGTAAAATTTCTTAAGCTTTCTTAAATGATATTTATTAAATTAAGATAAAGCTTACACATGCACACACATGTCTAATACGAATACAAATATTTTGAATAGAAAACAAGCTGTCAATGCAGGGAATTTACTTTGGATGCAAAAAATAGTCTACCAGTCCTTTCTCTCCATAAATATGATCCAGTCACCAGGTAATCACCAGGAAAGCAACCCTTTTACTGTGTTTTTTTTTTCTAAACAAAGGTGAATGAGGATTGTCGCCACTGTTAGATTTTTTTATAAATTCACTGCAACAGAGACATGAAGCTGGGAACCCAACGTCCAAGGTAGATACAATAATCATTGGATCAGATCTATATTGCTTTATCTCACACCTCACAGAGCACTAAGCTAAGCTCAAGGAGAGAGAAGTTCAGGTCCCACATCCAAGTAAGACAGAAGAAAATTTGATTTTTCATATCTATACATATATACATATGTATATATGTATGTGTATATATATATATGTATACATCTCAAGAGCTTCGGGATCACAAGACTGTTACTGGCTGTAACGCTATCTCACTCTGAGCTTTACTTTCCAGTAAATATTCTGTTGAAGCAGGTATGTGAATGAACATTTTCCAATGAAAAAAAATTGTTTCACTGAAGAATTCTTGGTCAGCTCCATTCCCAAGCACTATGCAGCAATCTTTAGGACTGAGGCATAGCAGAAAATCTGAGATTGTAACTAAGTGGAATTTGGGATTTCCAGTTAACTAAACAGAGAAGAAAAAATGCTTTTTGTTTTCAAATTGAATTGGAATTAAAAGCATTTTATTACTTTGCTACTTGGCAGTTAATTAACTATGAAGTTTTGTTTCTTAATAAAGAAATGTTCTCCTGGCATGTTAAAGTTATTGATATGCTGTAAATTCAAATTGTGGCCTCCCATGCAAGAACTCCTTTTATGTTAAAGCCTTTGATTCTTACAAATTCTCTGTGATACAGCAAAGTTAAAGGGCAAAATACCTGAAAAATGTAAAGACCAGACAGCTCTGCAACTAATACCGTATGAGAGTACTAGCTGGAAAATCTTTGAACTAGAACCTCTTCCTGAAAATTAAATCTTCTGATTAAGTTCTCCTGCTTAAGGGCTTTTAAAGTGGCATTCCTACCACTTTCTACACTGGAAATATATATTTCATTGAATTAGTACCAAGTAATATTATGTCCAAAGTGACTATGCAATTCTCTCCATATTTTATTTAAATACCATTGAATTAGTGCAATACTGAAACAAGGAAGGCATCTAACAGGAAAATTCTCAATGCACAACAGCAACAAAGTATTGCTCACATAAGGTTTAGATTTGATTATTTTTTTGGTGGGGGAAGCGAGAATGGGCAAACAGATGAAAAATAGAACTGTGGATATGTAAAAAGACTTGAATCAAGATCAACCTTTATAGAGTGCCACGAGACTTACTATCTATTTTAGCAATGCAATTTCGAATTACTTTTGACTTGCTTACATGAAAGATTTTTACATTTATACAAATCTTCCAGCAACTTGTAACATCACTAAGGCATGGTTTGACATTTAAAATGTAGAAAGGTTACCCCACCAAAGTATGAGATGAAAAACTATTTAGATATTAACTAGGGTATCCTAGTAGGGTAACTTTAGGTATTAACTAGGGCAGCCACCTTTTTTTCCTATATATAATGTAACACCTAGCATGATAGGCCCAAACATTTGAAACCACAAAACTGCATTTCAGAACAAAAACGATAGATGATAAAAACTTTAAAGCAAGCTGATGTAAGTCACTAGGGAGTAATAACAGTTCATTTGTAAGTTAAAAAAACATTTTTTAATTCTACCACAGAATTGACCAAAGGTATATAAATCAAATATGTTTAGACTAAGTGAAATTTTTGAAAAATACAGAAAGACCACCTTAAAAGAGAAGGCTTCCGTGCTCCCAGAATTGTCTGTATTTTCATCAGTTGTACTATTTCTCTAATAAAATAATTATAATGGAAATTAGTTTCCCTGGAAACACCACTTGATTATATCTTTAGAGCTCAAATACATCAAACATATACCTTCGCAGCCCAACTACAACCAGTAATAAAATTCTGAGAAGCACTGGTTTTTTTCCTCTTTTCTTCACAAAATTTTGCTTAACATTATCACAATTTGGTTTTGGCAAAGAGATAGTCTTGTGCTCTATCTGAGTAATCCTTTTCTTAGTTCCTTCAGTAAAGAACTATAGTTTGGATTCTGCAATAAATACCTGTCCACTTCTAAAACTCTTCAATTTAAATTCTGTATTCTCTCATTTCTCAACTTCTACATATCTGTCATTTAATGATCGTGAAGGAGAGGGTGATTTCTGTGTTTTTCTCACATATCTGACAATGTATGTCTAGGACCAGTGAATATTTAGGCTTGATCTCAACATCTGCATCCCTTCTTGTGGTAGCTGAGTTCCTCCAGTCAATCATAATGTCACTACCCTGGCAGATTTCTCAGAATATTTCCTTCTCCTTGCTGTCACTTTTGCCTTGTTGGATTTTGCTGCAGGGACAAGGGAGGCTATGAGCCTCTGAGTGAAGGATTATAGAACTGCATAAACATCACTGGTGACACTGGAGCCAAGTTTAGCATTTCTTGGTGGAGAGCTACCAGATATGAACCTCTTCCCACCACTAAAATGCTCTAACCTCATGGAGATAATTGTAACTTACAGTCTGATGGTTATAATAAAAAGAAATATACATCATTATAGATAGTCAGATATAGACATCTGAAAATATACTTCAAGTGTTAAAATGATTATTAATTACTTGCAAACAGCATTTGCATGCATGCCATATAACCCAGTATACAGCGTTGCAATTAAAAAAAAATCAAACAAAAGCGCCCAAGAATTTCTGTTAACAGGAAAATTATTTAATGCACCTTTCCTTGTGCATTTGTGTCTTACAATGCCTTTTAACAAGTTATGTTCATCAATTGAGGCTTTTTCAATGGTGGGGACACTCACATAACATTGCTTTCATGTGCAGAGTAGATATTAAGTTCACATTGCAACGTTTTCCTCAGTGAAAGGAACGAAAACACACTATTTGGGACAACAGAGCCTTTAAGGAGCAACTACTGCTCAACTCTCTGAGAGATGAACTACTACTTCTCTTCCAGATTGCTTGAAATAAGTCATTTAATTCAAAAGAGGGAGGGAGTGAAAGGACAAAAAAAGAGGTGTTTATCAAACACAGAGAAAGCTTATACAACGCTTAATTTCCTTAGGAAGTCAGGAAAAAACACTTCAGTGATTAATACATAAACAGTGATCGCTCATATCCTGCAGACTTTGAGGAAATAACTGAAATCTGCAAATAAATTTAACCGAGTCTGCAGCAGACAAAATTAGGTAAAAGATGAAGATGTAATTGCCTGAGTCAGTACACAAACACAAGCTGAAAGATAAATGGCAGTTCCATTTTCCTGTTGACTGTTAAAACTAAATTAATTATCTGGGGTCATGGATTTGTTTCCAGAAATAGGACTATGAATCTCAGAATTTGCAGGAGTTTGTAATATGTAGAAATGGAAAGTAATTTTTTAGATAGATTACCATGCAACCACAATACTTCTGGGCCAAATTTGCTCTTTTGCGGATCATTTCACAGAAGTGTGAAGTTTCTGCATACTGCTGCCCTAGACAAGGGTAACATTATTTATTGAATAGTCTCACCCTGCATTTTTTTTAGGCTCTGGCTTTGGATGAAGTTTCCCATTACATAAAGTTGATTGCCCAGAACAAATATGATCATGCTGTAACCCCTACATGGTAGTCAGTCTCAGGACAATTTAGTTATTTAACTAATGTCCTCCAATAGCCATGGTGTGTAGTACAGCTGGAATGATAGTTATTTCCTGCCAAGTGAGAATGAGGCTGTCGGTGATGCCCTGCAGCAGCAGAAGGGGCAGAATATAGAAGATTGTGAAGTCCATGGCTGCTGAGAGGGGCAGCTCAACTGCAAGACAGGGAGGACTGGGAAGCACAGAAAGGTTACAGCAGCAGAGAAATAAGGATATATTACAGTAAAGTAGATGAAAGTCTTGAGGAGACCAAGAGCCTGATGCTAACCCTGGCATTCAGACAAAACTCTGTAAACTGCTAGGAATGTTGCTCTCGACAGCCAGTGCTTGCTGCAGTGCACCGTGGTGAATGGATTCCGACCCGCCAGACAGCGCTGCGGTCATGCAGCGGCAGTGCCAAAGAACAGCAGATCACCCCTTCCCAGAGCTCCGAGAGCTGCCCGGGCTCGTAAACAGGCTGGCATTTGCACGCAGGCGCTGGTGCACCATGACTTAGTGCTACCTGGCTGCCACTGTGTTAGAGCTCAGTGGGGCATATTTCCCCAGCATGGGAAAATCAAAGTGCACAAACCCATCTGCAGTAATTGGGACCTAGGATCATCAGTCTAGGGATGAGCTAGATAGGTGTAGGTCTAAAAACACTGCATTAGATAAGAGATAAAAATCAAAGTACTAATGGAACTATGCAACAGTGAGAGTCCTGAATAGGTATAGAAAGCCCTTAAAAAGAATATATCTTGCAAAATAGAGAGAAAGGTTCTGAGAGGCATAGTGAATGGGAAGACAAAGTAATTGGATAGGATGAGGAGCTGGACAGGAGGAAGGTGTTGGACAGGAGGACACTGGCACATGAGCCTGCAAGTGACAGAAGAGAAAAAGAGACATCAGAAAGATCTGGAATGGGAAAGAACAGATGAGAGGGAGAAGATATAAAACTCTGAGCTCCACCTAAGAAATGTGCATCAGAACATAAACCCATGCGTTTTAATCATTTTTTCTGACAGTTGAAAACTAATGAAACCTATGCAAGCAATTAGCTTCAGGTAGATCACAGAACAACTGCAATATTCCTTCATGCCATCACTCTGCCACATGTGGTGGTACAAGATTTATGTGAAACATTTTCAGGACAAAAGTCATCAACATTATTAATGCTAGAGTTTACAACGTTAATAATACTAAAATTTATACCAACAGGAGGAAACAGCAGCTCCTATGGTTTCCATTCTTTTCTCTATGCTAAGCAGTTCTACTGATGTATGGGAGCTTTTTTTATGTGATATTGATAGCAACTAATTTCTTTTAAACTTGAATTCACAGCTAGTGGTTAGTTCTTTTTTAAAGTGTTATTTGCATCCCAATAAACACTGTCATTAATCTATGTTTGCCTGATCAGGAGTTGTTCTACATAGGTTGGTCTAATTAGGCTGTTCTAAAAGTCAGGTTTGTCAATAGAGTTAATTCTTTACATTTATACACAACAGGAAGTTTTTCACTCTAAAATATTCCTTTTCTATAGCCTTCACGGCTAACCACTTCTTAAAATATCATTTTAAACTCTGTTCTGTCAGGCTGCTGTGATGAGCAGTACTTCTTACACACTATCCCACTGAATTTGGTTGGCTACCCATTTCAATATACAGTGTAAATTAACACTGGCAGAAATGGACAATGTGACAGATGCTTCATTTAGAAAGAAAGAAAAAAAGGACTACAGTTAGAAAAAGGATATTTGCTTTTTCAACAGATATTGAACAAGGGTGAACTCTATCTTCACTTATATACTACATTATTTCCTCCTATCCTCTGTTGTAAAGCACTCAACACATGACTTCTAAAAAAGCTTCCTAATTTGTTGCTCACACATTCTACTAAAACATTGAATGTAAAAGGAGCCTCTCCTATCTATAGATAGCGGTGTCCAGCCCCACCAAAATCTTGTCCTTGTCATTCTGTGGGCCTCATTTCCCCTTCCCACTAATGCTAAAGGGAAAGACCCAAGCCCAAGAAATGTGTATCTTAGTTTGCTTGGTATGGGCACCACAGCACACAGGAAATACTAAAAAACCCTTTCACACTCAGTGAACATTTTGCTGGATATTCCCAAGCCTGCAAAGATGAGCAAGCAGCAAACTCAGGTATGAAAAAGGGAGCATGGGAGACCCAATATCCTTACTGTCCTGTGATTTTAATCATGAAGAAAATGGTTGGAATTGCATAACTTGCTTTAGTGTAAGTTGCTTTAGTGGCTCTTTTAATTATAGGGCTGTTTTGTACAGTACTTTTGTACAATATTGTTCTCTTAAATATCTGTTGTACACATATCCATTTTGTCTGTTACAAAAAAATGCTTTCTGTCTTTAATAGCACAAGAGCCACCACTTTATAGAAGTGACCCCCATCAATTCAGATTTCCCTAAATTCACTAAGCTTTTCTCTAATATAAGCTGGATATGATTACTTTAGCTATGCATTTGAATGGGCTGCTTCACCATATCAAAATCTTTCATTTTAATAGAAGTGTGGGGATTAATTTCCCAAAGAGGGTCACAATCTTTGTCTTTCACAAAACAAAATGCCCACAAGTAATTTCTCACACAAAAACTCAAAAACATTGTCATTTTTATTCAAGTGTGTTAAAAATTGTATTTTAGAACACAGTTCTAAGACATAGTATGTCGATTCTTTCAACTGCAACTCCTGATTGATACTTACAGGGTTTAATTCTCATCTAAAAGCTAATCAGTGGTATTTAGGAAATTAGTCAATGCTGCAATATAGTCAGTACTTGTTGAAATTAGTCAATACCTCTGTTTTAGCAGTGCAGACTAAATGGCTAATGATGGAATGAATACGGAAAGTGACCATTTATGTATAACACTTCTTCAAGAACCTCATAGTTACTGCTATACCCTTTTTTCACCTATAATGAGGTAGGAATGGAAAAGAATGCTTGGCTACGTATATATTACGTTTTTTGAGACATAGCTAAAATGAAAATGTTCATAAAAGCCATAAGCAGAATTTATGCTTCATTTTCTCAAATTCAATCTTAAGTTATCACTCCTAATATAGGTACTTAAAGCATGAGAAAAGAATGCATTTTCCCCTTCATCCTGACATTCGAAAACATCCTGCACTTTTTTACTCACACTTGGCTTAGCCGCCACTTCCTTGCCTTCCTTGGAAGCATATGGTACAGATGACAAAATGAAAAGATAGTGAATACGGCAGAGAACTTGCAGAACTTGTCTGTTCTACTATGATGCTTGTTATGCTCCCTGTACAACATCCTCTCCAACAGTCCCTGCTCCCTGAAAACTCCTCTCTCTTCCCCATCAAAAACCCAAAACCCATCACATTACTCTGTAAAAACAGTTAAGAATACCTGGGCAAAAACACTGTCCTCTATGATTATTCCATGACTCGAGTAGAAAATATTGATAAAATCATGATGACTTGTGGGGTTGAAAATGTGAAAAACTTCACCTCAAAACATTTAAATTCAATGAGCCTTATAATGGAACTCAGTCACTTCTATCTAGTAGTGAATTGTTTTCCACACATTGTTTTCCGCAATTGCTCCACAAGCCCAGTTCCAAAGTCCACAAAAGTTTATGTTCAATCCTGTAACTGTATGACTCCCTATATTACTGTGACATGCTAAACAGTTTTATTTTTTGCTGTTAATTTTGTTTTTCGCTTTGTCTCTCTCATGAGACAGAAATCCGGCGGGGGGAGGTTGTTTTTGTTTTTTTGTTTTTTTCCCGGAGTTGCGATGCTCCGTGCTCTGTGCCTCAGGCACTTCAGAATGCCCAGCAGAAGCATTTGCGAGTTCTGCCTGCAAAAACGACGAGCTGAAAACCCAGACTCCTGATGGAAACACGGCGACCTCCAGGAGCGCCCCGGCCCCGGCCGCCCCACTCGCGCCCGCAGGCCCCGCGGCCNGGGCGGCCCTTGGCGCCCCGCCCGGCCCCGCGGCCGCCGCAGTGCATGCCGGTGCGCGTAGTTCCCCGCGCGGAGACTACACTTCCCGTGATGCCGCGGGCGGGGCGCGAAGCGCGGCGCGCGTCAGAGCCGCGGGCAGCCAATCACGGCGCGGTGGCGGCGGGCGCCGTCAGCCGCCAATGTTGTTTTCGCGGAGTCGGGGCGCTGCCGTTGTTGGCGGCGGCGCCATATTGGAAGGGACGAGCCCCCGTTAGCGAGAAGCCCCTTGGCGCTGGCCCGGCCGCCGCCATGCTGTATCTGGAAGACTATCTGGAGAGTGAGTGTGTGCGGGACGGGGGCGCCGGGCCGCGGCGAGGGGAGGTGGCCGCGGCGGGCGGGGAGCGGCGGGGAGCCGCGGCGAGGAGGCGGCTCCCCCCTGCGCTCCCCT
>VWPW01019417.1:46404-185371 GCA_013389825.1 Crypturellus undulatus | reverse complement strand
GGAGCGCTCGCCTGGCGCCGTGGCGGCGAACGGGGCCCGGCCCCCCGACGGCAGCGGGGCCGCGTGGGCACGGCCCGGCTGGAGCTTGGGTCTGGCGCTTGTGCTGCTCACCACGGCCTTTTCGGGGGCATGTCCCAAGCTCTTTAGATCTTTGATCCCTAAGAGCAGTGGTGGTAGGTTGGAGTGTGAGTTATATCCCACTCTTTTAGCAGGGTAGTGGCATGCTGTGTGTGAAACCTTCCACACCCTCATGATGGCATGTGTCAAAATTTTTCTTAGCCCTTAGATGCTTAAAAACAACACTCTGTTTTAGTGGTTTTCTCTTCATCTGTCTTTATAGCTTTTACATCCTTTGTACCTCAGTGCTGCTGAATTCTTGTCTTTTGATTTTTATTGCAGTCTTACCTGTGACTTGTGTCAAGGGACTAAAGGATGCTTCCCTTCTAGTTTGGTGTTTCTACCACTTAACACACAATAAATATGTTCACGTCCATAATGCAAAAGTCTTTGTTAACGAATTTACATGATGAGAGGAATCATCAATACAAAAAACCTGAAAAGAAGGAAGAGGAAGAAAGAAAGAGCAAGGATAGAAGTAACAAGTCAGTGTGGTACAGCAGTATGAAATGCAGCACCATATTTTTGATATCTAGGAGGATCTAATTTTTTGAAGAGGAGTCTGTCTGAGATGGTCACTTCAGCAATCCCAGCTAGTCTGTTTAACAGTCTTTATGTTTATATGAACTGCCATAAGTCTGTATACTTAAGTGTTGTCCTGGCTTCAGTGCTGTAGTGGAAGAATGTGAACAATAGCTCAGGAAATGAGCAATAAGACGTAACACTCATGAAGTGAATGGCACCAAGGAGCGCTAGGAAAGGAAGGAAGCAGAACTTAGGTATTTCCAAATGAGATCACAAATGTGTCTTCTCTTGAGTGCAGAAGCAAGGAAGGCAGTTGTTAAAGTGTATTTCTGAGTGCAATAACTAGCACTGCCAAGTTTGCAGTACTGCCATTTCCTTTGCCGTAACTGGAAATGGCAAATGACACTATTGTATATTAAGATCAACCTTAGGCCCAGATTAAAAAAAAAAAACTCTTGGAAAAACTCTTCGACAGTGCTACTTTAGGAATTCTTGCACAACAAGTGACAAAACATCTCAAGACACTACAAAGTTCCACAACTCTCGTGTCTTCAATATCAATTGTCAAACTGCCAGGTGAATATTCCCTACAAACCAGATTATTCTGATGCTGTGAGATAAGTGTCTTCCTGTACCGAGTCACTATCCCAGAAGTACTTGAAAACAGTGCTTGCTTATTCAGTGATGCTGTCTCAGAAACCTGTAAGACTCTTAATGAGATAACTGGGCTGCTGCCAGAGTTGATGCTGACTTTGTAGTCTATCCTATACGGATGTAGTAGGATGACACAGAGTTCCAGTAAAGCAGGTGCTGCTTCTTGTCACTGGAAGAAATGCGGGCAAATCAGCTGTTTCTGCTGTACAGCTTGGTAAAACTGCTGTGGGAGAAGTGAAGAACAGTGGAGTTATGACTTCGACTCTTGATCTCTGACTGAGGCAGTTTTCATGTGGAGCATAAAATATCTTCCTCTTTCAGTTAAAGTCTTGGATTATGTTCCAGGACTTCATGGTAAAGTGTCAAGCGCTGCAAAAAAAGTTCTGTTTTCTAACAGAATTTCTGGCAACTGTCATGCAAAATCTGTGCTAAGAAAGAGGATCTTTTAGATAACTGAACAGATTTGTCCTGTGGTCCTGCTTAACAGACCTAAGCTTTCAGAATAGACCAGATTTCTTCGGAAGTTTTTCTGTATGCTGTTTCACACAGAGTGAAAGGTGCCATCGATTAAAAAAATAAATAGGTTTTTATTTTCCATGTGTGAGCAGCTGTAATAATTGTCACCTTCTAGCTGTGTGCACTCTTGGAGTAGGAGATAGAACATCTTATAGGGTTTATAGACCAAATTATAGTCATGTGGGGCCAAAGCACAAAGCTTTTAGAAGCCTTCAGATAGTGTGACTGCTTGCTTCCTGTTCAGACTTCTTCTCTGGAAGACACATTGCAAGTGAAAAGTGTATGTTCTACAGATTCTCACGTACATAACCTGTTTTATATCCGAAGCAGTCAAAGAGTTTTCATGTAAGTAATGTTGATGTGAGCCTGTGTAGTGACTGCTTTGTTTTGATATTCATGGCAGTCCCTCCAATCAGTTGTTAGCATCCTGTTGGTTCTGTTGCCGGGCCTTCCCAACCTAGGTGCAACACATAAATATTCCTCTTGGATCTTTTAGTTTATATCATTTTTGGTTATTATACATGAACAGAAATAATTCTAGTTCTGAAAATTCACAAAATGAGAAAACCTATTGACTCCATTGATTTGAAGAGTTAGGTCATGCTTGCATATTCATGAGTTTCTTGATCTAAATAGTTAACTTTCTGAGATAAAGATTTCCATCATGTGAGGCAGTTTTAATGCTTTTTGAGTGTTTTACAGGGAGAGCCTGAGGGGGTAGGAAGTTGATACATTGTCATGTTTCATTTGAAACTATTGTCTGGACAGTATCATTGGGAGTTCTGTGGAAACAGTTTTCAGTACTGTCATCTATCCTGAGAGTAGTAAGGCTGTCAGAGCTGGTTTGACTAAGGCAGATGCTTGGTCTTGGGAATAAGCAAACTGGTGAATGGACAAAAGTCCAGCTGTTGAAATACTAATCTCAGTGCCTTTTTATTTTTGAAGGCAGGGATAGAAAGGTAATCATTATTCCTGTCTTAATAAATAACCAAACCAATACTTCTAGTCTGACATTTTCCTTTCTTATGATAATTAGTTTTAGAGAATTTGTGGCTATATTTTTCCCCTTGCAGTACTTCTCAGCTTTATGCATGTGAGAATCATGTCCAAAAAGCATCTTTTCTGTGGATTTACTGCTCAATTCTACCTTGTGGCAGTGGGGGAAATCATCTGAGTGCTTTCAGTATACTCTCACTCTTCCTAGCAAATTATGGAGAGGACTTTGAGTTAAAGGTGGCGGCTATACTCTTCTATAGCTCTACCTTTTGAAACTCTATTTTTCTTTTTTTTTTCAATTATTTGTTTTTTTTTTTTTATTTGACTGTTTCTCTTAGGAGAACATTGTTTCCCTCTTGGTTTGTAATTGGCTAGAAAGTTCCGAGGTCGGCAGTCTAGAGCCCTGGGTGAGGAGTTTGGGTCTTGCTTTAAGTCACTACCACTGCTCTCAGGGACAAAAAACCTCTAAAACTTGGAGTCCTACCTATCCCTTGCTGGAGAGCACAAGAACATTGATGAGAATCCTACCAGAATGCAATTCTCTTTCTTGGAAGTTAAGGTAAATCTTTTCCTCTGTCCACCATCACTTTTCTTTTCCTTCTTTGTTAGTTTGCACCTTAGTCCTGTCAAATTTGTTAAGAAAAAAAAATCTACCGTATTTTATAGTGTTTATGTACCTGAGAAGATAACACATATCTTAAAATCTTTTCCTGTGCTACAGATGCAATGGATCAACTTGAGCAACGGGTAAATGAATTTTTTATGAACGCGAAGAAAAACAAACCTGAATGGAGAGAAGAACAAATGACATCTATCAAAAAAGTAAGGATCTCCCAGGACTGGGATGTTTTTTTTTCTTTTGCAAAAAGAAGGTAACCTTAGGCAAAAAAAGGCCACAATTAATGGGAAACTTGTTTCCATCTAGTTCGGTTCAGAACTGTGGCTTCACTTGGGCTTTCACAGAGATGCATAGAACTACATAAGGGAAGAATGGCTGAAAGGCTTCCTTGATGAAGCGTTCATCTTTAGTTTTACCTTAAATGCACCAGTATTTTAAAAAAATAAGGGGAAAATAGTGGTGATGATACCAGATCCTCTGATATTCTGAGCTCAGCCTTTTAATCTTTGTTTCTGCTTGTATGACATGAAGCTGCTTAAAGAAATTCCAGGCTTAGCTTCAGCATTCCCTTTGAGTCTGTAAATGTCATTGTATATGGTATTCTTATAGTGTAAGTAATGGTAAGGGGAGAGGAGTGGGAAGATATATGCATTTCAGCTTTTGTTTTGTCCTTCAGGACTTAGACCAGGTAGTGGTAGGCAGTCACTTTACAAAACTAAAAAGCTTTTCTAGCCTCCTTCTGTTTATACTTTAGCCTCTTATTCAGCCAAGGGTTTTTGCTCCTTAGTCAATAAAAACAGTTTTACATATACATTTATATAAGTATCTATGTATATATAAAATCAAAGATCTGATTTTGCTAGAATAAATTTAAAAAAATGCTTTTGACTTCAGTGGGACCAGAATTTCACATAGTGTTCACCTAAGATAATTTTCAGTGGAAATCAGGGCTGAAAAGACACTTAAGTCTGTTTAAAAAAAGAATTAAAACATGCTTAAGTCTACTTAAAAAAGTTTTTATTCAGTGGATCTTCATTAATTAAAACAGAGTTCTAAGTTGTGTTGTTTTAGTTAAATTGCTTTATAATACATTTATATAAAACTCAAAAAATGATATCTCACACTGAATTCATACTATTATGCTGAATAATAGAAAACAAACCCAAGACTTTGTTTCTTCTCTTGCGGCTTGTGGAATCTTACTGTCAATGTCAACATATTGTGATTTGGCTTTTTTCTAAGGCATGATTTTAGCTGATTGTTTTTTACAACACAGCCTCACATGCTCTGAAAACTGACTGAGATCTTGCCTTTTAGGTTACATTTCACACTCTTGTTACAGTAGTTAAAAATAACAGAAATTATTTCAATTACATGCATCATTTAAAAAAAAATCTCTTCGTAACAGGATTATTATAAGGCTTTGGAAGATGCAGATGAGAAAGTACAACTGGCTAATCAAATATATGACTTGGTAAGTAGACAGAGGTGGATTAACTAACTTTGCCACCAAAGATTTCAAAACATTTTGATAAGTATTTCAGTTTTAAGTGTATCTAATTTACATTTTCTCACAGTAAAAAATTTGCAAGCTAGGCTATAGTAAAATACAATAGACAAAAAAAGCTGGTGTTCTTGTCTACTATTTTTTTTTCTACTGCTTCAAATTGATGATGGATATAGAAACCTAACTTGTTTCATTTGCTCAGCTGGTAACTGCAAAAACATATTCAACTTGTAGTAATGCAGTGTACAGATAGGTACAGTATTCTGTTTGATGACTACAGATGAGCAAAATGTTTAAAGATCAGTGTTTATCTCCAAGATGCTTAGGGTTTTTGTTTGTTTTTTTCTGTGTTTTTTTTTTCCTCTTGTGTGTAAGAGCAGGACATACTTCACTCAACAGCAGAGAAGTTTTTAAATTTTCAGTTTAGCGACCCAACTACTCAATACTTTAGGCTAATGATCTATATTGTAGTTCAACAAAATACCCTCAATTTCTACATGTAGCAGTCCATCCATGCATGTGCTTTCTCTTCCTTCTTCTGCGCCCATAACCACCATACCTCCAAGCCCTCTTCTTTTTTCTCCAAAGAAACATTTAACCCTGTATCTTGGAACATGACCTATAGTAACGAGGGTGTCTGGCTGGTAGGTCAATATGCAGCCTTACTGTGCTGTGATTGTCTGGGCAAGTGAGAAACAACAACCCTATTTTGATGTTATTTCTGGTGTTGCTGCTGAGTTCAGGAAATTCAGGTAACCAAGAAGTTATGTTTCTGTGTGTCATGCTCAGTGCCCCATGCCAGAGAATTGCTGAAAGGGATTTGAGCAGGTTCAAGACTAAAAGTGTGACTATTATAGTTCCAGATTGGGTGTTATTTGTTTTTGATTTGTCCCAAAACAGGTAGACCGTCACTTAAGAAAACTGGACCAGGAACTTGCCAAATTTAAAATGGAACTTGAAGCAGATAATGCTGGAATAACGGAAATATTAGAGAGACGTAAGTATGCTTTCTTTTCGTAGAGAACATTGACAGATTTTCTGTCATTTTGAGAAATGAAAATACCGTAAATTTGTTAGTGGCCTGTAATATTTTCACTTTTGATCTCAAGTTTTAGTTCCAACTTCAATGCTAAATGCTAATTGGCCAGGTTGAAATACAAATGAATATTTAGAGTAAACTTCTTTTGCAAAACAATTGCAAAAAAGAAAGCTGCAAAATAAGTGTTTTGGTGAAGTAGTAGCTACATAAAAGGGCAACTATTTTATTTTATTTGGAATCCAAGTTAATAGTGTTGTGATACTATTTTTCAGTTGAGTCGTGATTGATTGCTGAGGTACATAAACACAATTTTGAGAACTTAAGTGTACTGCATTGCCTATTACATCTTTAAAATATATTTTTTAATAAGATGAAAAGTAGAAACCTCTTTACATGTTAGCAATCAGGGTAAACGTGTGCTGTTGATGTTCCGCCAGAGGGCAGCCTTTTGACTAGTTGATAACATGGTTATATTTGCTCAGCCAACTGGCCTATGTGCAGTTGATTGGAATGGCTGGCACAATGAGGCCAATGTTATTGTGTCTTCTCTTTATTGCCTCTGGGTTTAACTTATTGATTTCAATAATTGTATGGTAGCAGTCATCAATTTTTAGTTTACTCACGGACTTCTTTTTGTACTTTGATAGTGATTTAAACTCTGGAGAAAATCATTCTGATTAAAATAAGTGCAATTGCATAGTGATTTGATAAAATTTTAAAGATTCTCATAGTATGTAAAAGTAAAAATCTTTTCAATTATGACTTTCAAACTTTCCTCTCCTTTTTGACTCTGTGTTAGGATCTCTGGAGCTGGATACACCATCACAGCCTGTGAATAACCATCATGCCCATTCGCACACTCCAGTAGAGAGTAAGTTCTTGTGGCTTAAACATGTTCATGTTTAAAGTTTTCATATTTGTTTTCAAGTAATGTTAGAAAAAAAATCCTAAAAACTATGTGTATTTTTTCCTGGCAAACACTCAGAAGTGGTCATAGTGCAATGATGATTTCTGTTTAGAGGAACTTCAAGAATGAAATAACAAGGCATTACTGGAGGAATTTAGTTGAGAATACTGTTTTATTATCTGTGGTTATAGTTTTAGGCTGAAAAGCTTTTGCACTGAAGTTCACAACACTTGTTTTATTTAGAAAGGAAACACAATCCATCTTCTCACCATAGTACAACAGATCACGTTCCTGAGAAGAAGTTTAAATCTGAAGCTCTTCTATCTACTCTCACTTCAGATGCTTCTAAAGAGAATACACCAGGTAATCCTAGTTGTCATTGCATTTTATTAGTTTTTTTAATGATGGAATGTCCTGTTTTGTGAGATCAGAGGGTCTAATATGTTTTTATGGTTTCTCAGTCACTTGAAACATGAAAAATTGGAGGTAGTGTTGCCCATCTATAATGTAATGTAACAATATCCATCTGTCCATGAAACACATCAGGTTTGTTGTCATTTGATAGCTGGTGTTAGCTTAGAAGAAGTAGCAATACAGCTTCATTCAACCAGTAGTAGAATGCATTCTCGTTTTTGGAAAAGAAAGCAGTGTAGGGCAAATTAATATTCACATCTTTATTTTTAAGGGGTGTTTGTGGCCTGTTATTCAGGTGCAGTAAAAAAAAAATCCATTGTTGTGCATTTTAAAATAGGAAAGAAATCATTTTGAGCAGTGATTTTAAAACAAAAACTTTGTTGCTGATTTTCAAAGTGAGAATGGTCTCTTGTGTGGAAAATGAAAGTATTATATTTTGTGCATAGTGTGTTGCCAAAATGCTGTGCAGAAACAAATTTATCTCTTTTTGCTTTAGACTTGGCAGGTCAGATATATCTGAATCGCAGCTGTCTGTAGCCAAAATATTTACTTACTGTCACCTGTTTGGAGAGAAAAGGTGGATTTTTCTTTTCCCTTCATGGACTATCCTCCTGAATTGAAGTGTGAATTAAGCATTTCAGTGTTCGGCTACAGAGGTTTTGGTGTTTAGTGGCATTTACCACTTTTGTATAGTCCTTTTGTACTTGTTCTCTTATTTTTGTTGTTGGTATTTTTTTGTTTATTTTCTGAAGGAGCTTTGCAAGAGATGGCAAATTAATTGGAACTGCATTTGTTGAGCAGCTGTCATTGTTGATTGTTTTGGAAATTTGTGTTGCTATAATTGTTGTGATCTGTAGTTTTTAGGTTTTTAGAAGATAACATTGCAAGTTTTATTTCAGTATTGTTGTACAGTCAGGGTTTTACTTCTTGATGATAACTGTAGTGTGTATTGTTTTAACTGAGATTCAGTTTATACAGACATAGCAGCTGGACTCAGCAGGGCCTCTTTGGATGTGAAGATAGGTGGAGAATAAACTTTTTGTTTTTCTTCCCCCTGCAAAGCCAATACTGGCTTCATTTTTCCAACATTTTTCATTTTTCAAAATGTTCATACTACTCTAAACCAGACTACCTAATCTTTCCCTGGTTGTCATATATAACTCTTCTTAAAATGCAAAGATATTTAGCTTCATTTTGAATTTCATAAATGTATTCTGTTCATCAAGGGTGTCGAAACAGTAATTCATCATCCTCTTCAAACAATACATACAATACAAACTCTTCTCAACCATTGGCATCATATAACCTGGGCTCATTATCTTCAGGATCTGGGGCCGGTGCTATTACCATGGCAGCAGCTCAAGCAGTGCAAGCCACAGCACAGGTAATGTCAAAACATTCTTGAGAGTTTGCCATCCATTATTGATTAAGGTTTTGCTTGTTTGTTTTTAAATCCACATTTCCATGATCACTTTCAGCTGATATGATTTAATTTTCGTATTACCACAGTTCTTTATATACTATAATTTAATCTCATAAAACTTGCAAAAAGGGACAGCTTATGTAGCTTTTCCTATGACATTTTTACCCATTTTTACCATTTATATACATTTTTGTTCATGAGGGTCATTAATAGGGCTCTGCAAGTAATAGTTTGCAGCCTGGCGTGTCCTATGCAAGACCTCTGCTGTGTAATCTGATGCAGTATCAGTATTCCTTTTAGATGAAGGAAGGAAGAAGAACATCCAGTCTAAAAGCTAGCTATGAAGCATTTAAGAACAATGATTTTCAGATTGGAAGAGAATTTTCGCTATCCAGAGATTCAACTGGGTATTCATCATCAGCTCTGGCATCTACCTTAACACAGACGTTAAGTTCATCAACAACAGATTCACGAAGTGGCAGAAAAAGCAAGTAGGTTTTCATTCTTGTTCACAGTAGTTATAATGTAAGGCAACTAAAGTTTCTTTTAAAATGCATGGTCTTTATTTATATTCCTGGGACAACAGCCCATACAACACAAGGCAGTTATTGCCTGATGGCCTTTTTTGTTCAGGGCTTTTTTGTTTTGTTCTCTCGCTTTTCTTTTTATTTAAACCCACTCCAGGGTTTTAAATAAAAGTTGTCATTTGCTTTTTGTTCTGTTACATAGTCTGGTTTCTTTTCTCATTGCTCTGGAGTGAAGATTTGCTCTAAAATCAAATACTGGCAATTACTAAGCAATGCTTTGTAGACTGTTTTGAAATAGAACTGTGGATCTGCTTCATGCCACTTTGCAAAAAAATCACACTTTGAAGACTGGACATTTTGGACAGCAAACAGAAGGGATTCTATGTCAGATTAATTTAAAAGTATTTGAAGATTCTAGTGAATCAGTACTAGAAAGAGCTTATCTGAGAATGCACATCCTTTTAAATTGCCTTGTATTTTTTTTTTCTAATACAAACTTGCATGTATTCTCTACTAACTGTGTCTAAAATGTTTTTCATCTACAGCTGTCTGGGGTGTCAGATCTGACCTATAAGCAAAATCTTAGTATTACAAATAGTAGCAAGATTCTAATGGGCTCATGGTACTTCAGTGGGGATTAACAGAATCAGTCAGCTTCAAACCCAGCTATCCGTTATGTATGACATATATAACACATACACGGAAATTCTGTTTATTGGTAACTTTTTTTTGAGACTTAACACTTTTCATCAGCAGACCCAGTGTCAAGAAAAATATTAACTGAAGCAATTGATTAGAATAATCTAGTAAATAATCTTATCTTGCCTATCTTAAAGGCATGGATTTGTTTTCTTTCCAAGCATCAATCAATATATCTGTTTCATTTGAAATCTATTATGGAATGACACTTAGAGATTTACATTGTGTAATGTTTCAGAGTCTGTGACGTATTTGCTTTGTGATCTTTTCACCTGGTAGTAAATGTATTTATGGCATGTTATTTTTCTCTTTGTTCAGAAACAACAACAAATCCTCAAGTCAGCAGTCCTCATCGTCTTCCTCCTCTTCCTCTCTATCATCATGTTCTTCTTCATCTGCATTAGCACAGGAACTGTCTCAGCAAACAGCAGTAATACCAGAGTCTGATTCTAACAGCCAGGTTGACTGGACCTATGATCCAAATGAGCCACGTTACTGCATTTGTAATCAGGTAAAAAAATCTTGCAACCTGAAGTATAATCAGAACTGCTGCTTCATTGTAGTTTAACTTCCCATTCTGATTTTTAAATTAAAAGCAGATGAGAATTTCACTACTGAAGATAGAATGTTTTTAGTATTTACCTACTGGTGACAGGAGTAGTAAACTCACCTGTTGAAGCTTAAAAAAAGTTTATTTCTTTTATGTGATGTAGCATATCTGCAGTGTTCTGAATATCTTACCCAAGACTTGAAGACTTGATTGAACAGGTTGAAGAGTTCCACAGTGTATTTATTTAAAGTTACAACTTAGAAAGGAAGATCATTTGCCAGGTCTCTCCATTGGTAGGAATAATTGAGAAACTACTATTGCTGTGAAAGTCACCCAGAAACTTAAAAGGGTGAAAGAGAACATAAGAACAGACATTTAAAAATATTTCTCATTTTAAATACATTTAAATATGCTAACTTTTTTTTGGAATGAGAATAACTTTCTTCAGATTGTTTAACAAATATATAAAAAAAATCCAGATATTATTGCTGCTGTTAATGAAAAACCACTCAATGGAAAAACTCAAATATTAGGCCTTTTAAAACCTCACTTGCTTATAATTATTAATAACTTTTTTGTTCTTTTAATTAGGTGTCGTATGGAGAAATGGTAGGCTGTGATAATCAAGATGTAAGTAACAAAGTCCTAAAGATTCATGAGAGAGGCTTGTGCATATAAATATTGCTTACCGAAGTTAACTTTCTTTAGAGTAAGTTTAAGAGTAGAGTTTTGTTTTCTTTTATTTTCAGTTTTAGTCTCATGTACAGAATAATGAAGCTTTTTGATTTAAAAAACAAATGTAATTATTTTTTCATATTTGACCTCCACCCTACCTTAGACTTAGATATTTTTAATATTATTAATTCCAGGTGTTTGTGTTCCATTTATTTATTCTTTTTTAAGCAGAATATGGTTCAGTTCTTATATGTAAAGAAAGTAGCTCTTCTAAGCAAAATTGCTATGCTTTTTAGTGGTTCAAAGACTATTTTTACTAAAAAATAAAGCATATGCAAAAATAGAAGTTAAATTTTGAACCCTTGCATTAAACAAACTTGAATATTTCCTCAGTTATTCACTGCCTTAAGTATTGTAACACTGCATATTAGTGATTTTCTCTCTTCTATGAGCAGCTTCAAAATTGAAAAGGCTTGTTCCATCACTGGAAATGTACCACTTAATATATTTATGGATTTCACTCTTGCTACTTCAGATTTTTCATTCTTATTTCAACTTCTGTGACTTACATTGAAACCAAAGACATCATGCAGAAAGTCAGTTAGTGGAAGAATGAAGAAGAAAAAGCTAGAGGTTTGCGGTAGATGTTAGAAATGGTAGTAGCACCAGGTTCCTAGACAATTTCATGAAAATCTTAAATAGAAGTAGAGCATAGGTGTTTGTGGTAAATGTAAGATGAGAATGTGTATATGGGTTGAAACTTCTCCCCGTTTGTCTCCACAGTTCAGACTGTTCAGAAGAATTTCCATTTTTAGGAAGGTTTAGCATAAAACATCTTTTGTATCTTGGTACTTTTAGCTGTGTCACTGCTAGTACCAGTTGTCCCATGCCAATAAAAAAGTTTTAAGAGTTGAATAGAATGTTTTAATAATTTACATACTTCATTATCACAGAAGTGAGCAAGTGTAACATGTTTAATTTGCTCTGTTATATTGTCTGACTTCTGTACTGCTTTCTTTGAGTGTGTGCTATAGGCTGACATACTCTTCCCCTCTTATCTTGTCCTGTGACTTTGCGTGAAGGGCACAGTCTGTGCTTCTTACTGGCACTTCATTTTTGTTGAATGATTTTTGTGACAAGTGTTTAAAAAAACCTTCTCTTTAACTCTGTTTTTATAGTGCCCTATTGAGTGGTTCCATTATGGCTGTGTTGGACTGACAGAAGCACCGAAAGGAAAATGGTACTGTCCTCAGTGTACGGCTGCAATGAAGAGAAGAGGCAGTAGACATAAATAAGCTGCTTCATTTGGAAAAGAAATTACATGCTAAAGATTTTATAGAGGACTTGGCGGGGATGGGGAGGGAAGACACCACACTTCTTCCAACCAGTTAAAGAAGAGTTAACATAGCAGTTGTAAGATCTTGGAGCTGTTGATTTTGCTAGTTGTGTTTTAATTGTAAGCAAAGTATTTATGCACATTGATGTGCTACAGATATTATTCCAGTGAGCCTTGGATTGTTCCAGTGGCCAACATATGCAGACATTTGTACTCAAACCATTTTCTCTAAGCAGTGGGCATTCTACAATAATTCACTCTTCAAAGAATTCTGATAAGTGAAGATTTTAAATGTATGTTTTATATTCAACAGATATTCTGCTGCATGTACTGTACTCGAGAACTGTTATGTAACATTATGTATATAAATGGTGCAAAAAGGCAGTGCTTCTAAAAAGAATATAAGACAGTGGTTTTTAAAATGCCTTTATAGCTTTGGTTCTTTATGAAACTTGATTCAGCAGGCTGAAGAAAATGGGTCTTGTATACAGCGGGCTGTTCTCCTCTAGGGTACTGGAGTATGTAAAAACAAAACAAAAATGCTGTAGAATAAAACAAACTTGTGCCATTAGTCTTTATATGTTTCTGCCCCAGAGAAGGGGCAGGTCATAAGAGCAAGAAAAAGAAAAGGTGTTAAAGTGATGATAAATTTTTATACCAAATGTGTTTATTTTTTTGTGCAAGTAATCCTTTAAATTTGAATTGTATTAGGTGTTAAAATAAAACAAAAGAACCTCAACTCCTGCTATTAATGTTTTCTGTACATTTGCCAAAAAAGGAAAAGCTTTGTGCCTGGAACTGTTTTCGAAGTATATAACTAAGTTTACATAAAAAATTCTTGCATATGACCTATTTACACAAGGATGGTAGATAACATGCATAGAAAGGAAGATGCTGAAATATCATTTGCTTTGAGTTCTTTGACTCTAGACAGTTAAATATACCTACTTAAATGGACACAAACATTCTGTTTTCCATTCAGTAAAAAAAAAAAAAAAAAACATATCAAGTGATAGGGAGGAGCTTCTGTTTGTGGCTTTTAGGATGGGTGGCATGGATAGAAAGTCAGATGAAAACCACGGTAAATTTGTAAGCTTGTCTTGAAGATGATATACTTCTTCCTGCAGTCTGTGTGTTTTGTTTGCTTTATTTTCAGTATTAAAAAACAAACATCTTCCTCCCCATGTTTCATGAAAGAAGAAAGTGGGGAGGAAAAGTTCATCCTGGGGTGAAGTTTCAAGCAGTAACAGGGAAGATCACATTAGAAAGTTGCTTTAGGAGATTCCTTAAAACACTCAGGTCCTTGCAGCATGGCAGCTCCAAGATGTACATGTTGTAGTACAGAAAACTGATATAAATTGCAGCCTGTTGAGCTTGCTACCTTTGATATTGTAAGGAAAAGCTTCTCCCCTTTTTCCCATTTATTTTGGACATATTTCTGAGATTTCCTTACAGACAATTTCCTCTTTATTGTTTCTGTATGATTCTTTCATGCGGCAGCACTGAACAGAAATAAGATACTGACTTTCTTTTTTCCCTTCTTCCTTCCTCCCCTAAAAACATACACTTTCCCATTTTGAATAAAGATCTTACTTGGCATTCCCTTGCCTTGTTTGGCATCCTCTTTGGGCTGTCACGCTTGTGTTTAAAGACCAGAACTCTCTTGGTAGTTTTCCTTGTAATGTTCCCAAACTCATATATAAGAAGAGAGACATAGAGATAATATTTCAGTGCCTGGCTCTAAAAATTGTGTTGGGGGAGAATAAAAGTTAAGCTCATTAGTAATAGGAGCATGTATAGAAAACTCAGGCTTTATCTCAATCAAAATGAAATGAGGCTACCGTTACCTTACAACATTTTTTTTTTTAAATATGGACATGTTAAATCTAGAAATTGGGAAAAGATAGATGTATAAGAAGGAAAACATGATTATGAATGAGCAATCCTCTTCAGTTAAAAAGTTGATAAAATAAATTGCTAAGAGCAATATAAATAAGATTCCATTAGAACTGTTTATATGTCTATAGTAGTGCCAGAATCTACAGAAACACAAGAGTATTTGGTTTTAAGTCAGGTTGTTGAAACAAAGATAACAGAGTCTTGGTGACCCTGGTGCACTGGTGTCATTCTATTACTTGAAGTGGCAGATAATCTAGACTTGTTGGACTGAATTTTCACATATTTTTGGAAAATACATATTTAAGACCATATAGCATTCCTGAGGCGATGTGCATTCCTAAGATGCAAAGACAGGTCAATGCAAAAAGAAAAACTATGAATTACCCATATGAGCACAGACTTGGTCTCCCATCAGACATTGACAATGTTTTTTTCATGGGCTATTTAGGGAAAAGTTTTCCTTTGTCCTTATCACTACATAAGCATTTTGTGTGTAAACTAAAAAAATAGAAACCAGTAAATCTAAACAAATTTGAAAAAGCTGCAATAACATAAATTGAAGATAAAGAGTAGTAGAACCTGTATATGTTTAGAAATATGTATATATATATATATATATTTAACAGGAAGTCTATGTGAGAGGACTGAGGGTCAGCAGATGGTTAAGGTGCAGAAAGTACTCAAAATTTACAACGCTATGAAAGAGAAGCTAAATTATTTCTTCACTGTGAAGGAGATTGGGCAAATCCAAATGTAAGAACCTTTTGTGCAGGATATGCCAAGCTTGATCCCAGAGTACAACATCTCTAGAAACAGGTTTAGCACAAAGTGGCAGGGACCAGACTTCTAAACCCAGGAGTTCTAAAAAGACTCAAGTGTAGAACATTGGAGCTGGTATTCCCTATTGAAAAATGCCTCCTAGTAAAGGAATGGAAAGCAATAAAAACAATGCTAATAAAAAAAATCAAGTTGCATCTACAAACTAGAAGTTTGCATCTACAAATTTTGATTTGTTTATACATTGAGAAAAACTAATACTAGAGTTAGTGAACGTGTGTGTAGATACATGCTGGCAAAGAGCCCTTTCCTCCTATTTAGCAGAGTTTTTGCAGAGACAGGGCCAGACTATTGTTTGCATAGATTTCTTTAATCATTTTAGAGAGATGCCCTCCTCAGAATTTCTGTAAGAAAGAAAGATGTGCTGAGAAAAGAGCAGAGGTCCCTTAAAGTTGCAGAATAGAATAATAAAAAGTACAGGAATAAAATACCAACATTTTCAACAAGATAAGTTCAACAGTCTGTGCTACTCAATCTAGATATGTAAAGGAAAATCTTAAAGGGGGTAAATAGTGATATAAGAAAAGTTATTTTGGACTTTTTCTAGATAATTCTGCTGAAACACCAGCTCACTGCTCAGCAACAGGCAAGACAAGATACTAAGAATGACTTAGAAAGTAAAGAATTAAACCAAAAAGTTTTGTGCTATGTGAGTTGCTGTTGCACTTTGGTTGGAACACATTGTAAAAATCATGAAAGACGTCACTAGAGTGAAGAGAGTCTGGAACCAGACGGGATCTGTGCTTGGGTGCCTGTGATGTCCTCAGCACCTTTCCACGTTCAACAGTGAGCATCGCTGGATACAAGTTGCAATGTGAGACTCGACTTACCCAAAGCCCAACAGCTCAAGTGCTTAAGTGAATTTGTAGGATTAGAAGGTATTTGTAACTCCACAAAGTGTGAACCAAGGTGCTAAGCGCACTACATGAGAAGAAAAAGTGGTCTACATCATATATAACCTGCAATTGTCTGCTTACACTGTTAAGAAGCAGCATTTTTGCTTCAGTTTGTTTTTTTGTTGTTGTTGTAGGTCTAAAATGAAAGGAGTAATTTATATTTTGCTCCCAGCTTTGTGTGGTGAGAATCCTGCTCAGTTCTTGTAATAATTTGCATTCTTGTCTTCGTTACTGAACTTTGTAAAATGTTGTTCAACTGCACACAGTAAAGGTTAGAAATCTGTGGTCTATTTTTCGTTTTCTGCTCCTCCTCATGTAGGAAGCACTTTCCACTGCGAACTGGCTTTCCTTGGCTGCTTTCTTCATCTCCCACCTCATCCTGCTGGAATGACTGGACCATGAGGTTTTCTTTTTTTCATTACATGTGGCAAGCGACAGAATTAAAACCCAAGTGGCCTTAAACTTGACAAGCAGAGAGAGACAGTTCTGCAGTGAGAACCTCAGAGAAGCAGAACTGCCAGAAAGATGAAGGTGTGTGTGTCTTTTTACAGGCTTGTAGTAGTGTTCTTGAATAGCTGAAGTTATGGCACCCTCTATGCACACTGTCTCTGCAGTTTTGTGGCTTTCCAGGATTACCTAATATATTTTGAGAATAATGTAGTTAAAAGGAAAAAAATGTGAATCTTCTATATGTCTATACTAAATTCCAATGGTATTCCTCTAGCCCTTTCAAATCCACACCTTGTTCATACTCTGGTATAATATTGTAAAAAGATAAGCTGCTGCTTTTTGCTCTAGATGCGTCTCATATTCTGGAGTTGTTTGAAAGTATGAACTTTGTCAGCAAGTTGCAGAGATTTATGTTTGCGTACATCACATCTTACATTTCTAATAACCAGTATGTTTTCCTACACCATGCCGTGTTTGATTTAAACTCTTTATTATAAACATGATTTCAACCATTTGTTAACTGTATTTCTGTAGTTATTAAAAAAAAAGTTCAGCTAAAGTGTATATTTTCCTGAAAATAACATAATTGGAG
Source organism: Crypturellus undulatus (assembly GCA_013389825.1). Classification (NCBI taxonomy): domain Eukaryota; kingdom Metazoa; phylum Chordata; class Aves; order Tinamiformes; family Tinamidae; genus Crypturellus; species Crypturellus undulatus. The sequence goes on along the minus strand of VWPW01019417.1, from coordinate 168,193 downwards.
AGTATCCTAAGTATAACTTCATTGCTGAAATAATCAGGTTTCCTAATTAGGTTGTCACAGAAAAGTACGGAATTACATATTTGCACATATGAGAATGAGTAAAGCAGAAATAAGGGAGCAATATAAAACTATTTTTATTCAAAGCAAGTTTTACCATTTCCTTTCATTAAAGAGGTGTGGGATAGACATTTGGAAAATCTTTGCAAGTGTGAGTGTAGCTAAATGGAAAATGTCAATCAAAGAACTATGGAAACTTCTTGTCAAAAGTGCAGGAATATTCTTTTCTGTCTTGGGATAAGGTGATGCTCTTTTACAGCTGTTTTCTTTTAGTCTGGTGAGACCAGAATTTTATTGTTGTTGTGTGTGTAAAGATAAGTGCTCATTTTATTTAAAATTTATTTTAATCACATGTGTTCCTGCTGTGATGCAGGTATCTGGATGTGGTATTCTTGACTTGAAATATTTAAAAATGTGTTTGATTTCTCTGCCGTGTTACTTTGGGACTAAATTAATTATGTCTTTTAAAGAAAGCACAATCTAGATGACTGACTTTTTAGTCAATAGTTGAATGAACTGTCAAAAGAAACGCAGCTCCTTAACTAGTCAGGTCTAAAAAATGTTGGTTTTTTTTTTTTTTTACAGTCTACGATACTGGCCAACTCTTCATTTTAATTTATGAAGATATCGCATACATTTCACAGGGAACTTCATGATAGCCTGATCATAATTCCTTCCTGATTCTTAAGACACTTGAAATGAAGGGACATGAAGATGAAACAGAAATTAAGTTATGAAGAATTTTTAAAATGACATAAAAAGAAATATGCAGGGCCTCTCGTTCTTTATGTGATAATCATTTCAGGCCACAGTAGAAATATTCTTAGAATCTGACTTACGGCACATTTTTGCTGAATTCAGAAGTAATGATTACCTTCGAGAGAGTCACTTGGTGCGGTTTAGTTCTATCTCTTCAATAACGCTCTTGTTTGCTCTTGTAAGACATTAGTGCAATGTAAAATACGCACTGGGAAAACATCTCAGTAAAGTCGTGGCCCAGGACAGGAAGACTAAAGATGTTTCTCCAAAAGAAAAGAGAAAAAATCCAGCTTCAGTGTGTTTCTGTGAGTATCTCCGTTAGTGTTCAAGGTGTACCAACTATAAGTACTTTCGTTCGTGAAAGTGCTTTGCAAATATTCACTTACTGCTATTTACTTTAAGACTCTTGTTAAGAGGGTGAAAGGAACGTACTGGGAATATTTTTTATGGAGGCTAAAAATGATTTTAATGGAAAGGATGCCAGATTTTTCTTACTTATATTCTTTAAATCTTAAGCAGCAAAATGCATTTTCGTGATGGACAAATAATCTAATTATATTGTTCATAATTACATCAACACATTATAAAATTATGAACTGATTTCATATCTGGTTTATGATAGCATGATTTTAAAGTAGCCCAAAATATTCTCTATCAGTTTCTTTCAAAAGTCAGTGTTAAAACAGGCAAATTATCAGTCCTGTATATATTAATTTTATGTGTTGACACTACCTGATTTTATTTTACTTCCCAAAACAAACAGTCCTTTCCACATGCTTTATTTTTAAAAGCACATCAAACCATAGGGTGGCTGAAATAATAGTGATTGATTTAAAAATACAAGAGCTTAGTCAGCTACTTCATAATGTATTTTAAAAGTATATATAAATATATATATATATTTTGCAAAATCAAATCCTAAAATCATCTATGTCTGCCTTTTGAGTTACAAAATAATGTTTTAGTGTCTTCCATATGAGGTCCAGAGGTATCTCTGTGATTCAAAAATATAACAAACAACCGAAAAGAAACAACCCCCTAGAAGCTCAGTAATCAGACAATAAAAAAAAAAAAAAGCTTCTGTTCCCTTTTCAGTCTTTTTGGGCATACCAAATCAGGGATTAAGTGAAGAAAAAGAGAATAGGGCATTTTAGATCTAGCAACCCTGACAAACACTTTCTTTAAATCTTGCTTTTCCAACAGTTCCTGGTCCAGACTGCAGGTTTCCCACACGACCTGTTTAATCAAAGTGTCTAAGTGTTTAACCACCCGCTGCCAATGCGCTGCTCGGCGTCCTCACAGCCTTGTCCTGCGGCTCCGCGGGCGGCGAGGCGGCATCTGCGCGAGCCGGGCGCCCCAGCAGAGCCGGCCGAGACTCTGCAAGGAGCTCGGCGTAAAGAGCTGTCATCCCAATGCAAGCCCTGCTGCACGCTCGCTGTGTGCGCTTCTTCACTAGAGTCACCCCGGTGGCCTTGCTTTCTTTAGCTGTAAAGCTAAACTTAATTTTCAGCTTTACTTGCAGAAATAATATCATGTGGACTAGTCTGTCAGAAGCTCATTAAAAATCAGGGCTTAATAGATGTAACATATTTAAGGATATTTCAGTGCTTCCCTTTCCCTAATAACTTCTGATTGTTGTTATCTTGTTCTGCTGTAATCTGGCTACACCAGCTGGATTTGTGAAAGAAACTGAGTAGTTACAATCCGATTAATAAGTTCAAAAGTGCACCATTACCTTTCTCTGCTTGCCCACAAGGACAACAAAACAGCAGAAGGACAGCAAAATAGCAAAATAATCAGTATCACCACTTATTCTGTGTCCTTGTACAATAATTTCTCATATACATGTGCAATATTTGATAATATGCCCAAAGTGACAAATTTCAGCCTGGTTATTATATGCCTGTTTATTGTATGTTCTGACTGTCCCATGATAATGCAACAAATTCTCATTAGAAAAATAGTGCCTAGTCCTAACGGGGCTGAACAGATGTGTGGGCATCTTGGCAGGCACAGGCAAATGTTCCTCTGTGATGGGGTTATCTTAAAACCCTTCACTTGCTGCAGTCAGTGGATGTGGTTTAAACGGAGCATTTGCATGGATGCTAACCAAAATTTAATGATTCAAATGTCTACCTGAAAATGACAGGCACCTGCAAATCTTAGTCCAAATTTTTTTTCTTAGTCCGTTTGCAAGTTGAGGCATGCACGCCATCTGCAGCAATGCCCAGTAAATCATCTAGAGGACAGTGCAGAGGATGTCCTAACAGGTGAAACAGGTGGTCTGTGCAGGTACACTCTAGTGCAAACGTTTGAGCAGGCATTGAGTGACGGGGACTAACTCAAACAGTTTTATTTAGTTTCTTCCTAGGGGCCATTTCCACACACTTTGCTTGAATATGAGCAGCAACAAATAACTGCAAGAAGATACTACTGCAGGGCACACTTAGAACCTTTTAGCAGCTAAAACAGTGATCTGCCCTGCTCACAACAAGAGTGCATGAGAAAGTAGGGAAGTATATGTGGCAGTATTTCTTACATAGCAAGTCCAGAGAATGTAACTGGGGAAAGAAAAGTCAATATCAAGGACTTGGATCACCTAGAACTATGGACCACTCACTGTGTTAAAATAAGAGAATGACTTTGAGAGAATATTTAGCTGACATTAGAGAAAGTTTGTAAGAGGAAGCAGTAGAAGGCCGGAGAGTAGAAGTTCAAGCACTCTCTGAGTGTGATGAAGAGAGGCATGAGCAGGATGGCAGTGTACAGAGGTGGTACATGAAAAAATAAAATATTTATTTAAAAAAGTAACAAACAAAAATGCTGTCAGAGATCATGAGATACTTCACTTTATTTATCTATATTTATCTCCAGGTGTGCAGGACAGGAATAGATTCTTACAGCCTGCCTGGGCATTTCTTGATTAACACTGATTATTATTGACTGATACTCAGTAATAAACAATGAGTCTGCGCAACCAAACTGGCTACAAAATCCATAAAACTCTGTGTAAAATGAACAGTTACTGGAAAAGAAATTATACAGAATAGGATTTTCTAGTCCACTGAAGAAAGGAAAGACCAAAGAATTAACTAGCTGATCTATTTATTCCCCCTGACATACAAATTTTCTTTTCATAAGAGTTTGGTCTTCAGCTGCTTTTCCCAACTCTCACTCCAAGGAAACATCTATTAAAATGGTATTTGTGTTTCATTGTCATCAGTTTGCCAAAAGATAGTGGTCAAGAACATGGTTGGGATACAAAGGTGTTCGTCTGAACAAATAATGTGGTATGCCAGACCTAAAACTTTCAGGAAGCTGTGGGGAGAAGGACACAACCTAATTCAGATCTAGTCATCTGAATATCCAATCTTCTGCTGGCTAAAACATGAAGTCCTGTCCAACCCCTTGTTTTTCCATGCTCTTGCACTCATGTTCTCCTGCTGTTTAGTTTGTACCAGCACTGGTGCCCACTGAACTTCTCCAAGAGCTGATTCAACCCACCAGTGTGGCAGAACCCGGCTGCACAGTTAGGAGCTAATAAGCACCACCGCAAGGGCAGAGGAGAGGGAGTAGCAGAGAAGGTAGATAGGATGAGCAGTGGGAAATGGGAAGAGAGGCTAAAGGACAAGTAAGACCTTCCCTTTTTAGTTGCAGACAATTGCCAAACTGGCCGATTTGCTCAGGGAACTGAAGGTCTACGGGCATCTTCCTTGGGGCAGAACATCTAACAGTGTCACAACTCTTAATAAGCTGATAAACATTTTCAGAGTAAAGATTTAAAATGGGGCATACATCATTTGGTTGAAAAAAATGCTTGTGTAGTTGAAATCATTATCTTGCATAGAAATAAAAGGTTAAATAAACAATAATAAAAAGCAAAACAGAAACTGGAGTTTCCCTTAGAACTGCTCTTCCATTAGCATCAACTATTTTGCTTACCCAAGATTTGCAGTCTTCTCTGCTAACCTACCTTCACTGTGAGTCAAGAAGACAGAGTAGAGCCAAAGTGGGATTAAGGCATGAATGCTTTTTCTCTGGAGTGGTTTTTAAAACAAAACTACAAAGCCATTGAGACCAACAGGGCTCTATGCATGGGAAAGGGGGATAAAGTCTGTTTTTTACCAATTCTGGGATTAATTTAAATTTTAGTACTGTGCAGAAGGGTAATGAAAAGTATTACTCCCATTTTCTTCACTCTGCTACTCTGTATCCGTCTTCCCCATTCACGGTTCACAATGGGACCACACACAGGATTAACGACACATGCAAATCTAATTGTAATCTGGATTGAATTCATAGTGAAATGGGAAATCATGGAGGTGGGTCTGGGACAAGCTTTCTCCAGCACAGTTTACTAGATGTTTTACTTGAATATGCACAGTGCTATTAATGCCTATTGTTCATAGACCTTATACCCTGTATTTGAAGTCAGTGGGAATTTATGGCCCTTGGGAGTTTATTTGAAGTCAGTGGAAATTTATGGCCCTATGGTTTTGGGGATGATAAAAAATAAAAGAAAGTTAGAGCTGACTATAGACAATGAGAATAGGTCTGTACTATCAAGGTGATAAACATGTTCGCAAGGCCTTGATGGACAGACCTTGGACTTTTAGAAATGATCTGTTTGAGCTTATTTCTCATGTGAGCTCATTTATCACTGAAATGGTTGTTAAGATTCCACACTTTGAAATTTGAATCTTGCTCTAGAAAGAATAATTCTCAGTTGGTTTTTAGACATATTTGCTCCTTGGCAGCCTCTGTATAGTGAAATTATTGATGCAAAATGTTTCTTATTATACCAAGTCCTGATCTTACATGGACTTATACATAGACTTAACTTTATTCAGAGTTGTAGAATGATTCATGTTAGATCTGTGAGTGATGTTAAGCTTGCACATAATGGATATATTCAGCTAACCATAAATTCTTGCTAACCTTCTGTGCCTAGTATTTTCATTTTGGATAGTTCCTGGCAGTTTTCTGTCCAGTTCACTACCTATGCCATCCAAAACCACTCATCAGTGGTCTCTAGCTTTCACACGGACTAAACGCAGTGATTTGAGTAGAGCAGAAACTGTGGGAATATTAGATGAGTTGCTCAAAACCCCAGTGATGGTAAGTGATACACATTATGTACCTATGTGGCAAACAGGCTAAATCCTTTCAAATACCAGTCTCTTGCAATTTTTGCCAAGTTTCAAGATTTTCCTCTCCTTTTGTCAATGTCACAATATATTTGAACACTTCCAGTCTATTCCAGATGATGCAGATGTATCTGGGACTATGGTCACAGGCACCAGAGATCTCTTCTTAAGAGTCATGGCTGGTTGTTTTTGATGGAAGCGATTCCCGCAGCACCTGAGCAGAGCAGGACAGAGGGCAGCTGCTGCAGGGAGCATCCAGGTAGGAAGTCCTGAGTGAGCAGAAGCAGGAGGAACAGGGCAAGGTAAGCAAGCCAGGGAGCCCTGAATCCATGCAGGGCGAGCAGTCACAGGAAGGAAGAGGTCCAGGAATCCCAAACAGAAAATGAATTCCAAATTTATGCCATATGTCGTACAGAGGAGAGTTGTAGCTTTCTGCGAAGAATTTTGAAATATGTACATATACCTGTGAGCTTACATAGAAAATCACCACCAGACATTCCTGATCTTACAGGAATGTGTCTTCTAAAGCTTTTGGAAACTGAAGTACTTTCTTATGAGTGTGGGACTGAAGAGGCCTGACTCTATTCACTCATATCCTTTACCTAACTGAGTAGTTAACGTCAGGGGAATTAGTCCTCATGTGCAATAGTCCTACCTTAATTTCTGAAGAGTCAGAATGTGACCAAGTAAGCTAGTAGACATAAAAAACCTAGAGATATGTTGGGAACCTCATTAAAAATATGACAGAAGTCATGTTTGTTGCATTCCTGCTGTGATTGAGAAACCTATTTACAGCTTAAAAAACTTGCATTACATGTTATTGTAAGGAAAATGAACCCCAAAACATAAAGGGAGAAGAAGCTACCTCACTCCTTGAAACATCTGGGAAAAGCATACAAACTGAAGACCCTCAGGAGTATCCAGGAGATAGAGTGATCATTTGGCTTCTACAGATCCTCCCCCCGTTTAGTTTTGGAGAATCACGCTTGGGACAGTAAAGGAGGAAAAGACACCAGCTTACCCTAAAAACTCTGGGCCTGTGAGGGAACTTGGGATTGTGGGAAGCATGAAGTGTTTCTGAGACATATGGGGAAAATGTAAAGTTAAAGCTCCCATTTATGAGCTGGAGAGGAAAATGATGGGGGGCGTAGCTGTTTCCTGAGCTGAAGGTAACTAAGGGAATGAGATAGAGGAGATACAGAATTACTTTGATCTAATGTGGGGCTTTGGGAAGAGCCTATGATCTCCACAGCATAAGGTGATCCTTAATCCAAAGCCTATAAAATGGTTTGATCAAGGCCTCCATCAACAGCATGGGAAGCCCTGGGTAAGATGCTCTCAGTAAAAATTTGGGAGAAGTTGACAGCCCTGCGAATGCTAGTGGCTATGGCCCCAGAAATCAAAGCATGCTCGAAACCACAGGACAATCTTCTAAAACAGTAAATCAGCTCTTCTCTCTGTGCTCTTCTCCTCTGCTGATGGGCTGATTGTGGCTCCCAGGCTGGCTGCAGTGTCCCTGCGCTACTTCTTTAATGTATCAGCTCCCTGGGTACCACTCTCCATCGTGTTGCATAATCTACCCCGAAGTCAGCTGCAGGGAGCCCATGGTTTTCCATGGACTCCTAGCCAGACTGGGTGGCTTGCCAGATGCTTGGCAGCGCAGGGCTGGAGCAGGGCCTGAGGATGGGAGCTGTGCTTGGAAGGAGGGAGCACAAGAAGCTTGTCTCTGGAGACACACGTGGCAGTTTCTGTGTGGATGGAAAGCACTCATCACTGGAGGGTAGAGGCAAGTTTTGAACTCTTTTCCTGTTCAAGATGGCCTAAAAAGTCAAATTCAGACAGCTCCAGGCATGAGTTAGACAGCACCAGACTGAGAACTAAAATGCAGTGTGTGTGACAGCTGAAGTTCCTTCTGATTGTTGGATCACTGGTATAGCTGATGGTGCAACTGATGGTGTAAACTTAGGGAAAAAAAAAAGCGGGAGTTGAAAGTGGCTTAAACACCAACACATCAAACAACTGTTTGCTGTTGTGCTCACTGCTGTGTGTGAGCATCTAACTTGCTGCCACTGTTATATTGTGTAGGCCTGCCCAAGGTTATCATAACTGGCCAGCACTCTTGTCTCAAATATAAGTGGTGTTGGAAGAACTCCTTCTTTTCAAAAATAGCTAGGAATGCAAGAAATATAAGATAAGTCTGATATTAACTGAATACAGATAATTTCAGCAAGAGGAATTATATGAGAGGGTTGGGTCTACAATATAACCCTGAGTTTCGCAACTTCTCCGATCTGTCCTGTCCCTGTCCTGTGTCAGCAGGGGGAAGCAGTAACTAAGATCTTCTGTGACTTAGATACCAAGTGTTTTCTTTGGACTATTTCTGTCTGCCTTCCTTTCTTTCTCTCTCTAACATTAATAGGAAGTTTTATTTATACACTGCTACGAAATACTATATATACTGTGGAAAATTACTGACAGCTCTGTCAGAGATACTTACAGCCACAGAAACCTGCCTCCTTTTACAATGTTTTTGTTAATTCAGACTAAAATATTGCAGGTAGTGCTCAGATTCCTACTGTCTGCAATAGATTAGTGCAGTTCCAGTTAGATTTACTGCAATAATAGCAGATTTCTAAAAACTGCAGTGATGGTGGCCTCGAGGCATGCCGGGCGTGCAGGGAGCACCCCTGGCTCCCCATCCGGACCTAGTGCGGTGCCTCCAAGTGTGGTGCCTGCTCAGCGTGGCGCTGGCTTAGCCCCACCTCCGAGCAGCCCAGCCTTTATTTATATGAAATCTGTGGTCCAACTGGCTTCAGATGCTCTGTGTGTGTGTGTGTGTGTGTGTGAGTCTGCCTTCGGAGCGCGCGAGACGAGCTGGGAGCACGAGCCAGCGCTCTTCCAAGTGGTTTTAATCAGCAGCCCATTAGAGGAGAATGGAAAACTTCTAACAGGATAAGAACTGAGTAAGTAAACATAACTTTGAGCTCACAATCCGGACGAAAACAAATGCAAAGGGAAATCATAGCCTGTCGGTTTTCAGATAAATGATCATTTAAAGAGAGTGAGCTGTGCATGCTGACAGGAAAGAGGCAATTTAAAAGGACTGGAATGAAGGAAACTGTAAAAACAAAGTGGGAATTGAGAATGCAAGAGAGAAAAAAACAGCAAGCGATTTGTTCACAAAGTTGGTACACTTTCTTACTCGTTTCAGCTGTGGACAGGACATGCTCAGCTTTAACTTTTTGCTTTCTTGGATACCATCGGCTGGCAGAGCAGTTCCTTGTGCAAGGCTGAGGGTGAAGGGCTCTCTCTCACCTGCTTGTCTGCAGGGCTGCTCCACAATGAAAGCAGCACAGGAGAGCCCAGTATGGCTTTTTACAATCCCCCTATGATTCCGTGCTGTTTATTGCCATTCACGTTTGTTTTTTCACAGGTTGTTCCTGTATCCCTTGTGGGAGGGCTCTGTACAGACCTCTGCCCCCTTGGAAGCTGGGACTTCTAGCCAGGCACCATGGAAGAATTCACCAGTAGAAATGGAGACTAACTAGTTTGGAAAAATACGTGCCTTTTTTTTTTAGCTTGGCAAAAAGGGATTGCCTTGACTGCATCTGCAATGTGGCAAAGGATGAAGTGAGGAAGGTGGCGAGGCCATGGTTTGTGGGCAGGCCCCCAGGTGCCGCAGACTTTGCCGCCCCCGGCCCTTCATTCTGGCCTTAGTGGTGGCCGTCTGTCTGTTTTGCCAGACCCTGACTCCCCTCATGACCAGCAGCTTCCTTTCTGCACTTGTGAATGGGATTTCACCAAGCAAACAGACTAAAACCCAGCGAGGAAGATACAAGGAGGTCTCCACAAGCAACACTCGCTGCTTCCTCCCCATCAGGAATCCACAGACAGTGAAAACGGTAAGTCAGCGGGAGCAGAGTGCTGAGCAATGAGCACGACTAGGGATAGGGGGTCTGGCAGGATCGTGCAAGTCCAGCTAAAATTAACCTCAGCTCTTGGATCTGAGATCTGTATACAAACAAATGACAGATCTAATGACCACGGCATATGTGCAAGCACGTCTCCATTACTGGCTCCTCCGCATGGTGTTATTAACACGTGGATCTTAAAAGCTTTGCCTGAAACGTTGCATTACTGTGCGACTCCAGGGAGAGTGCCGTTTGCTGCAGGCCGTATTTTACTTTGGCTTTAGGAATCGGGTCAGAGACTTTATAGCACAGTCACGTAAATCAAGAGCCAGTGCGGTTTTATGAAAGTGACTGAGGCTGTTAATTAGCACCAGGACTGCAGCTGCCCTCTGCTAAAGTTATCTCATGGTTGGTTTTGAACTTTACTGGGATTCTGCTAAAAAGCTGAAAATAACTGCATTTGGGCAGAAAAGAAAAAAAAAAACACCTTTTCACATTTTGAAATCACACTGTTTGCTTTGAAAGACCTTGGCCTACAAATTTTACATTGTCCTTAGGTTACCTGGCCTCGTGTTTATTTCATATAGGGTTCCCTAAAACGGGTATTAAAACCTAACAGATGCATACAGTGTTATTTTAGTTGGAAAATGTGGTTTGTTAAATGTTCCAGACTGAGGTAGTTATTTTTACTCTGGAATCTGTGCTCAGTACCAGCGCGAATACTTCAGGTTTTATTCAGAGCAGAGTGTTGCAAATAGTACAACAGAGATGTTTCTTATTGCAAAACTATCATTTTGCTGCTCTTTGGTGTACAACTGTACATTAATCTGTGACATCACGCATAGTGGACAGCCTCCACGTAAAGCAGTTCAGATTTCTAAAAATAATAATTTAGAAGGCTTCCTGCTTGATTAGACAGGGCTCGCAGCCTGAAAGGTCAGCAATATTGATTCTGGGAGGGCAGTTAAAGTGCATCTGTTGCAAAAATTAAAAACAGATATGTGAAATAACTTTGGTCTGAACTCTTTAACCTTAAGTCTTAGAAAATAGATTTTTGTTGTTGTTGTTTTGATGTTCAGAAAGATTTTTCTTACTACTTCCAGAAACCTACTCTATATTGCATTTGTCATATTTCTTTTATTTTAATGATCCTTTAGTATACCAGGTGCTCAGATTTGGGTTTGTGCAACTTTATGACATGAAGAATTACAAATTAAAGGGAATAAGCACGTCTGACTGTGTAAGGTGTATTGTTTTATGACAACACTTAAGTGGAACACTTAAGTGCAACACTTAATAGTCCATTCCTTTTTCCTCGCTACTGTTGTAATGTCAAAGAACATTTCATATTTTACATTTAGCTGCTTAACATGACGAAATTGGTGGAATAGTGGCAAAGCTGGACTAGCATGTTGTTTGGATGCAAATATCTGTAATTTCTACTTTCCCAGTTTGTCTGAGAAGACAGGAGATAGATTGACATTAAATTTGGTGTGCTGGCTATCTGAAATGAACACCAAGTTTACGGTCTCACAGCATGCTACACTTGCCGCCTTCCAGAACGGATGCATGGATGGATGTGACATATGAATGTACTGAATGTACTGAACCTATGGTACAAATTTAAATATGTTAAATGTTAGGATAGGATTATCCAATCCTGTGCTGCTCTAATATATTCCTCTTCATGTTCTGAAGACCACCCATAGCTGGCTCACTATTTGTCTTGAAAGTTTCCTCAAGAGCTTTATGAACAAAATGTTTTGCACATGTTGGGATATTGCTCCAAGTTGCTCTCTCAGTTTCCAGAGAATGCTCCATTGGTTGTATGGGCCAAATAATAATCTCAGGGAACTGAAACAAAAAACATCTCCAGAAATCTTACTGCTTTGAGAAGCTATTCTTGAACTGCATATGTTTTCTCACCCATTGCTTATTCAGTGGGTGAAATCAGCTGAATCGTTATCTTGTTTGTTTTATTGGGTGCTCAGGGACATCTAAGACAGATGTCATAGTAGAAACTTTAACTCTTTCATTTTACAATCACATACCCACCCACACTCACTAGTTTTAAAAGTAGTTTTCATTAAAGCTGTTTCTTTAAATCTTCATACATAAATCTGGACAAATGCTGTAAAAATAGTTGAAACATTTGTATTTTTATCAAACTAGTAACATGTATTCTTACTCTGCAGAGAATCAAGCACACAAATTTGTTAAACAGAATCAGATGTGCAGTTAAGTAGTGACTTAAAGCAAACACTGTAATGTGCTCTATAAAATCAAATTTCATGAATAATGTTTAAGGAAGACTGTGCTGGAGATAGCATGTCTTAGATGATATCTGGTGCTTCTGGGATTTGAGTCATATGGAGCCTTATGTCAGGCTGTAGAAATCTTTTCTGGGTGGGTAGGAACAGACTTGATTCTTGCTTCCTTCACAGAAACAATTAGTATTGTGATGAACCTGGAGTGAGAAATTGTTTATGATTTTTATTGCATATGAAAATGTCCTTCTAACATCTGATAATTTCTGCACTCAGGGTATGCATAGCACAAATCATTCAAAAAAAAAAAACTCTATTATGAGCCATTGGAGGGAGAAGAAGATTTCAAGGAAATTGCAGCTTTGCTGCTTTATCTCTGAGTCTCAAACACATCTCATTATCTAGAACTTTCCCTTGCAAATATATGTTGCAGTTAGATCTGTAAACTTGCCTTTAACGACACGCAAACTGCATGGAACCATTACTATTAGGCTCATAGATCAAGTTTTCTTCTTTTTCTGTAGCCTGGAAAACAGAATTCTTATTTCAGAATCAGAATTTCAGCAAGTGCAACATAGAAACATGAGTTAAAAATGGCTATATCCAGATAGGGCTTTTGTTTCTTTTTTGCATCTGCTGGATTTTGAGGTTTGAGTATACAGTATGGTACCTTGAAGTCTAAAAATTTTATGATATTTCAGAAAATGTAATTGATGAATTTTCCAAAACATTTACAAAATAAGGAAATGTTGTCTCTGTAGGATCAAGGTGGATGACCTCAATGCTACGCTAATGAAGAACTTTTAAGATCTTTAATAACTCTATCCTCGGAAAACTCCAGAGGGATGGAGAACCAATGTCTATACTACATGACCCTTTGCCATGTAGAATTAGCAGTCTAGGATACTGGAAACAAGTGAATATGAAGTACCTGTAAGAGAACAAGGACCTCAGATCATCCATACCCTTCACTGTCCTTTTATACTACAGCCTTTGGATTGCACCCTGTCCTTCTCACTTGTTTTAGGATATGAAGCAATAAAAGCCTGACAGGAAGATATCCTATCCAGTTGCATCCCATCTTCAAATTCTGCCAGACAGGCTTTCCTTCTGTATAATGCAATTTGTGAATATAAAGACAAGAGTTGGAGCTGTGGCATCTAGAGTGAAACAGGTATTAACAAGAAAAGCCTGTACAAGCCCTGGGTGTAGGTCTGCATGGCACAGTACTGTGTTAGAAAGAGAGGTATGAAACCCGTGTACTCCTCCTAAGTAATTAAGCCTCACTTCTCTATCACTTAAGAGAAGAGCTAATTAACTGGTCACAGGTGTGTTTCCACTATTTGAGTTGACTTAGCCAGAGCCAGGTTAATATTTCTGCCTTTTGTCCAGTTAAATGTAATAACTTTGCAGTTGCAAGGAGGCAGTGAGAGAGTATGGATTATGTGCTAGGCAGTGTTTTAGTATACTAGCAATCCAAACATGAGCAAGAAAGGAGATTTTTAATGTTGGCCTTGAAGGGGATCATTTCATGTATACATGCTTAGAAGAATCTTCCCTCACATCCTCTAGCCATCTAGCCATTGGGAAAAAAGAAAACAAGACATGCAGTTGGTTGTTTGGGAATACAATAAGTGAGGGATGCTGGTATCCCATAGTTGAAAATTAGGTACAGTGACAATAAGCTGTCGCCACTTTCAAGGCCTTCAACTTGCTGCTTACATCTGGTGTGGCAGATGTATCCTCAGGAGGACCTGTGATGAGCAAATAAGATGGCTGAACAGGAAGAGTAAGAAGCTTATCTTTATGACTGCATTTTGAACAAATAGCCTGGGATGTCATTTACTTGGAAAGGACACTATGAAAGATGCAAAATAATGATAGCTTGGATGTGACCCTATCTCTGAGAGATTATGCAGGGTTAAAAATAAAATAAAAAAGGAGAATCATTTTTTAGTCATAACCAAGATCTAGAGGAAGTTCCAGCTGAACATTTTGTCCATGTTGCAGTCAGGGACAACGATACTTGAGAATCAAGAGTTCCTGATCAGGAGTTCCAGGAGATCAGGAGTTCCTGTGAAACCAAATAGTTAAGGAATTGTTAGCAGAATTTTGGACATCCACCATGGAATTATTCTCTTGAGAGGTCTGCTCTACCTTATCAGAGGCAGACATCTGTACTTCACAGTCAGTGGAAATTACTGCCCTACTACAAAATTTTTCAATTAATTCAGACATTTAAAACAAATGTGATGGGCTGTGTGGGAGTTGCAGCCGTACTGTTAACGAGACCTGTTGTACGTGACAGAAGCAGAGATAGGGAATGGCGGACGGAAGATCTCGCGGTATCACGGAATGGGCAAGGGTTTAACCATATGAGGTCAAAAAGTGATATCTGGAGCCTAATTGGTACATNTGGGCTGCAGACTCTAAAGACATATATCTCTTTTTCTTATTCTTTGTCTTCTTGTTTTTTTTTCTGTTGCTTTTTTTTTGGTGGGGAGGGGGTATATAATATGCCTGCTGCAGTCAGAATGAGAAGGGAAGGAAAGGGGCAGGAAAAGAGTGCATGAGAACACAGCATGAGAAAAGAAGAGGCACTGGCTGAGGTGAAATGTTGGAGGCAGAGTAGGGAATTATGCCTGCAAAGTAGCAGTGTCTTCAGAGGTCTCAGAAAAGATGGTGCATGTAGGGACCGGATTTGCATTGATGGAAGAGAAAGGGAGATGGAATGGATGTAGAAAGAAAAGAAGACAAAGCTAGTGGGAGCTATTGAAATGTAAATGTAAGAAAAGGAGAAATGAAGCTGGAGGATAGAATGAATAGGAATAATTTTTGCTATTGTGCAGAAATGGAGTGTGGTGACAGTGCTGCATGAAAAAGATCACATTATCCATTATATGATTTCGTACATTTTTGAAGTAAATTTAATCTTAAAATGGACATTTATTTTATAAAATACACTGGATGGATGAGAACTCTTTTCTATTCACAAATGAACAAAGGAAGTGGAAAACCTAGCTATTATGAAACATGAGTTAATAAAATGCAACTGACATAGTATAGCATCAGCACCTCGTTTAGTAGGAATGATACTACATTCACAGGATAAGGCATGAGCCCCGCAAAAGCAGGACTATTTTCTTCCCTTTTTCATTATAAAATGCAAAGGTTACAGAGGAAACAGCTATTTTTACTGCACAGATAGTTAGGGATATTTTGGCGGTAAGAAGTAAAGCTATTGTGATAGCAGTCAGGAAAGAGGGGGTGTGGTGGAGAGTCTTTGCACAGAGGGAATGTTGGGAAGGACACATCAGCAATATGTAGAGGAAGGCAAATGCAGGTCAAGTCATATTCATTTACTTCATTGGAGGCTTTTCCTCAAAATTATATATTTTGATAAGATGGTAGGGTTTGGCTCCTACTCTGTTCCAAATACAAGGCAGTGGAGATCTACTTACACTTATAAAGTGCAAGCGCAAGTGCACACTTATAAGTGCAAGTACTTGCACTTATAAAGAAAAGGCATTTTGAAAAACAATTCTGTACTTCCAACTTAGTAAGTTGGTTATGACTATGCAAATAACAGTAGTTTTGCTCTTGGACTTATGAAGTCTTCAGAGGTGAACTATAAAAGCGGGTGCCAGTAATTCAGTTACTTGATCTGTATTTTTTTTTTTTACAAACAATTGGAAGTAGAATAGCATTCTAGCTAGTTAATTCTACAGACCAAACTTTTTCTGATTAGGAAATCTAGCAATATCTAAAGCCAACACATTTAAATGTCCTCTAAAATGAAACAGGAAATTAACTTCCTTGTTACTTCTCAGTACAGCCTTTCAAATAGAACAGTACTGAGAACAACTATTTCTATGAGCTTGCATGCAAACATTGGAAAGAATTTAAAAGCTACATTTGGAATTAATAAAGGCCTTTACAGTCCTGTAAATGAGCCACTTTGGTTATTATAACCATATCCAAAGTTTTTGTTATCATTCTTCTTATTAATGATAGTTAAAATTAGGGTGATAATGTCTGGGAATGCCACTCATGGATTGTAGTGTTGTGCTAGGTAGTATCTCAAAGTGAAGACAGGTCCAGATTTCCTTTGCTGGCTTTCTTCCAGCTAAATTGGATAGAATTTAGGCAGTATGCCTGTGAATATTGTCAGTGATGATTGGGTTGTCTATGTAAGGCTCGTTCTCTCAGGATATTTCTGTTGCACTTCCGTGTCATGCAGCAACTTCCAGTTCGCATTGTAACATTTGTATCTGTCTGTCTTGCTGCAAGAACCTGTAGGAAGTTGTGGGGTGAAAGTGAAGGTACAATCAGGTTATTTGAAGCTATTGGACAAGACTCCAGCAGTCTTGGGTTGCTGGATGTAAAACAGAGTCTGCGTGTAAACTACATACAAGGCCTAATGCAACAAGAACTGGGTTGCTGACAAGATGGCGCACAGCTTTTGAGAGGAGGCTGACGGGAGCTCAGCCAGACTTAACTTGGGCCATTATTTCAGGAAGAAGAATTTTGTTTCCAAAGTTGAAGTGATGGTCAATGAAATTCTATGGCAATAGTTCAGACTGTATATTTGCTTCCTTGCCAAGCGGAGACAATGCATCAATATTTGTGGAATTATGCAGTCTTCTTGGAATCTGAAAAAATGCCAAGGAACTGTTTCTCTCCCTTCATCTTGAAATATGTTTGCTATTTTCTTCTTGGCCAAAGCAACAACAGTAATTACATACTGTAGATTTAATTACTGACCCAATTTTGGAATTTAAATTGGAACAACAAGGAATTTCATAAGATAAAGAAAAACTTAAGAAAGTAATATAATCTATTGCATCCTAATACACTAATAGCCTAGAACTGGATAAACTCGTTTAAAGGAAAATGTCGAAATATTTTATCCTTAGCAGAGAACTTCACAGCTCCTTAAATTTTCCAGGTGGACAGAATTTAGAAGTACAACTCAGATACGAAGGATCTATTTTCAGTCAGACAGGATAGTTGTGTAATTCTTTTACATAGACTACACTGTTTATTTAGTTTGTTAAGACCTCACAGGAATATTTCATCTGCTGGGTCTTTCAAAATTCATAATAAATATTATGGAGCTTAGTTAAAAGTGTTTATTTTATTTTGTTTTGTATTTTTTATTATAAATTATAAAATTATTTTTAAAGCTTTTTTATTTACATACAAGTCCATCACGGTACTTTAAACTGGTTGTTAAGGCCATGGATCATCTGTGTAACAGCCTATTGCAGTAAAATGAGGTCAGAGACTCTGCTAAGTGCAATAGTTTCAAGCTGTAAGAACAGGTATATCATGTCAAAACTGACACAGACCTCATCCTAAATCATATGGGAAATCCCAGCTTTGCTGTCAAGCCTCATTAATTCCAGTGGAGACAGCCACACTATTCGTTAGATAAGATGTGGGCCACAGATGTTCTTTGCCAATTTCTTTCACATAGGTGTAGTGAATCTGTAATAAAGAAGCGACTCACTAACAAATAGCCTGAAATTTCACATTAGGAAAGAGAAAAAAGATGATTTTGTCATAAAAACATTTGTTCATTAACACTTATTCGCAAATATCCCATATGTTATGGATTCACTTTTCTAATCTAAGCCTGATGCACGTAGAAGCTACACAAATGCCAAAAAAGTCTGAATCATAAAATGAAAAAATATACAAACAGATTATTTTCATCAATTTTACTCTGCTTCTTTTATACCAAAACTCTGCCCAGAATGCCTTTTTTTGTGTGTGTGGTTGAGAAAAGGTTTTATGAAAAAAAGCAAAATTTTATAGAAATATGACTATTGCTATATTATTGGAAATTATGAAATACTTCTACCAGTAACTAGATTAGCATGTTTAATGATGTAAGTCATTTTTCTGCAGAGCTTTGGAAAAAAAAATCTGACTGTCTTGCTAAAAACATGAATTTGTCCAGAATCTTTTAACACTCTGTAGCTAAAGAACAGTTAAAAAAAAAAAAAAAGAGAGAAAGAAAAAAAACACAAGCAAACAGAAAAAAAATGCCCTAGCTTGGCAAGAAAACACAAAGAACATGTTACATCTTGTAACCTGGATTGCAAATAGCTGTGAAAGGAAAAGGCAGAGGAAATAAATCTGGCAACACTGTATGTGGGCCTCAGCCAAGCCCCATAGATGGAGTTGAGCTACCCCGTATTTTTGAATAGTGTCAGGTGAAATGCCCGGTCAAGACATTAGAGTTGGGAGCCTGGATTGTCTGTGTGCTCCAAAGCTCCTGCTGCTCTGGTGGCTTTTCCGGGGGCGGGTGGGCAGAAGTGACTCTCGCTGAACATCTGGGTGGCCCCAGTGCGGGTGGCTGAGCACTGGAGCGAGGCCTGCATGGCCTCCCTGGCTTGGTACACCATGATTTGGGACGTCAGCAACCCAACCCCCCTCCCAAAGTGTTTCCCTGAGATGCGTGTCCTCAGGAGAGCTCCGTGGACCGTATGGAGGAGGTTATTACCTGCTCCTGTGCGCATGTGGCCCTAAACCCTCCACATGCACCTCGGAGGCCGGTGCCAGTGGCAGCCCCTGTGCAGTCCTGGGGCAGCTCGGAGCCCTTTTCTTGGGCTGTTTGGTGTAAGTGACAGTAACCACTTACCAATGAATGCTATTTATGTTTGCCTAAGCTAGGGAGAGCAGATGAAGGATAAGGGAGGATTCAAAGCTGTTAGTTAAGGAAAAGGGACTGTTTCTGGGGACGAGGCAGGGCGCGGGGCCTGCATGGAGCTCTTCTGGCCGCTTGCAGCGGGCGGGATGGTGTGGGCTGCGGGGAAGGCCAGGATGAGGTAAACCCTGTGAGCTGTTCCTGGCGAATCTGTCTCCACAGGGAGGAAATAAAACTGATGCTGGGTGCTCGGAGCTAGTTAAAACTATTTTGAACAAAATGCTAGAGGAGACTTCGCAGTTATGAAGAAAGGCACTTTTTGTTAGTAGCCTTTTGTGAGTGAATCCTAACAGTAAGCACACAAGAAGCATGAAACCAAAATGTCTGTTAGCACAGACACGTGTAAAGTGCAGCAAGTTTAAGGCAGGACTTCCCCTCTGCAGTGCAAACACCCTCCATCACACCAGGAGGGACCTGACGAGGGATAGCTCCGAATGGAAAGCTGCATACTGAATGTGCCTTGGTCTCCGGCCCCTATATTCGCCTTGCACGTCCTTAATTCACCCTGCAGCATTTGCCAGCATAACACATGTGGGACAGCAGATTGGATCTGCTTGCAAAATGCAATTAGAGGTGCCTCTCTTTGCCGAGCTTCCTCCGTGATGCAAGCGAGGTGGAGAGCAGGAAGCTCTCCGAGTGCTGGAGCGAGCTCAGCAGCTCTGCAGCGTCTCAGCGTGTCTCCGCGCGCGGCGGCAGCGGGAGGGAGCACGGCCACGGGGCCAGGCCAGGGCTGCCTTTAGGAACACAGAGGGAGGGGAGAGGCATAGGAAAATGGAGAGGAGTGAGAGCCCATGGCTGCTGCAGTTATGTGAGGCAGGAGAAAAGCGGAGAGCAAGAGAAGAGGGAGTGGCGAAGGCAGAAATACTCTGTGTGGAAGAGATGTTTTGAAACATTTTAGCATTGAGCTTTCAGACGAGCTAACATGCTTTAAAAATACTGCAAGGACAGGGGAGGACATCTGACAAGTTACGTAACATAATTCCTGTGACTTGCTCATTTACTATTTATGCTGCTTCCTGCCAGAATGTGATCAGCATGTACCTCAATATCCCAGTGTCTAAAGTAGTGTTGGGTTACACACTTAGCAAATATATGTAGAGGGCTTTGACAGCATAGCTAGATGTATTTCAGTTATGCTAACCCTGCTCACAGAGGATGTGTGCTCCAGTCTAAAAGCAGAAGCGACATGAGACTCAGGGTGCTAATATAGCGCACACTCCTCTCTGCCACCAAGGAGCTTAGACTGTATCCACATGAAATGTAAACCTACATCCTGTGCTTGGGGAAGAGTCTGCTGAGACAGTGCCTTTATCACCAGCTCCCAGATCTATAAACAACTGGCTACATCTTGAACAGCACTTGTTTATGTTGAAGCATCTGTTTCTCTTTTCAGTGTGGTCTTCTGTGCAGGAGTGGTGGTGCCTTGTTTGTGCAGCACCTTCAATGCCTTGCGCTAAGCTGGCTAAATCTGAAAGTCATGGGATAGCTTTAGATTTTTAAAGTAGATATTGGTGGCTGCTGCTGTGTTGGAATTTAGCTGCTTGCCAAGAACTAACTTCATATCCTGAATTAAAACCCTTAAATGCTAGTGTGTTTCAATCCTAAAGGGAAATACTTTTCACCAAGAAAAAATTCTAGATGGTTAATGACATTTCATTTTGTAAAGGAATAGCTAGAATATTCCAGCTATTAATTACCTGTTTCCCACATGGAACATCCTATTTTTAAACCCTATGAACTCACCCCCTTTTTTTTCCAGAGATTTAGCTGCAAGATGAGAGTGATGCCAAGATTCACTCTTTTTAGAACTAAATGTCACGCTCACACTGTAGGTCTAATCTGCAGGACTGTCTTTGTGTGGGGGGGCATGGGAGGCTTCTCTTCCCTTCCCCCTCACAAGAAGTTCCTATCCGTGGTTATTGTAGGGAGGAAGGATTTTCTCCAAAATCTATTATCACAAGGCCCTGTGTGGGAAAGACATTGAATGGTAGATAGCACAAGAATTTCTTGCAATTTTTTTGAGACATCATACACCTTTCCCCTTTCTTTATATAGATGTCTCTGCTGATCCTGCCATGGACTGGATCATGTAGAACTAATAGCTTGTGGAAAAGTAATAAGGTGAAGACAGAAATATACATAAATTTCAAGAGGCACAGCAATCTACAGTACTATTTACAGTTCCCCTGCCTCCTTCTCTCCTGATATTCTTCTCTTTCTTAATTATGCTGCATATTAGAACTCAGACCCTTGTGATTACCATCTGTGTAAGACATATGTTTCTTGAAACAGCTGACATGAGACATACTGACATGACCCCCTTTCTGCCAGGTCACCCATATATCAATATCAGACCATGCTCAAACTCACCTGCAGGTGCTCATCACCAGCTAATCTCGACAGACTGTTTTTCAGGCTAGGATTTTTTCCGTGCGGGAATGACTATGGTTTAAAAATCATCCATAGTTCCCCCATACTATGAAACCTTTCAAGTGGTGGTCTAAAATGAAGATGGAAAAATGGAGAGGGCAGAAAAAAAGTGGAGTTTGTAGTCAGAAGTCTCTAGTATAAAGAGAGTTCTTAATCTGCACCATAAATATTTTCCAGGTTGTCACAGTACGTTACTCTTTTTGTGTAAAATAACAAACATATATTATAATTCTGAGAGGTTATCTTGTCTTACAGTTCTTGTCTTTGTGTTGTGTTTTCTGTTAGATCGAAGACTCCATTCGCCAGTACTTTGGAAACCACACAAGAAGAGCCGTTCTGTATGCTCCCCCTGCCCACAGTAAAATCGAGCGTCAGATCTGTCAGCGCATCCTGGCACAACATGGGTACACAGTCACAGTTCTTGAAAATGGGAGACTGACAGAAGCATCCAAATATGAGGATCATTATCACAGTAAGGATGATGTTAATTACTTCTTTTATTAATTACTAAATGTTAGCTATTGATTTAACATTCTGTCACCAAGGTTTAACATTCTGTCACCAAGCTAAAACTTAAGAAGTCTCAATGTGTTGCAAATCAAATTCTAATCCTTCCCAGTTATGCAGCTATTTTTTATTTGCAATGATTCTTCCATTAGATGCTTCCTTCTATTAAAAAAATTTTTTGGAGTTAGTCCTGAAAACCAAATCAGTTCAGTTAGTTTAGTTCCTGATGACTTCTCATACCAACTTAATTGATATATTCACTCAGTGATTTCCAGCAGAGCATTGTATGACATAACAAATATCTGCTGTGTTTGATTCTTTCTCTTATTCATTCTAACAGGAAAGTCATATGCATAAATGTAGGCTTTTTGCTTGCGTAATGTTTTGATTTTTTTGTAATGTGTTTACTCAGCATGTTAGTTAACACAATATAGAAGTGTATTTTTCACTTGCAGCAAAAGCTTGGGGAATTTCTGAAAGTTCTTAGTTTCTCCTGAGTTTCTATCTATAAAGTTAAATCTGAAACTTTCTGCTGATGAAACTTTCTCTTGCACAAGAGACTGTATCCTTGTCATGTAAAGTCATTCTGTGGAACTTTACAGCAGAGCTTTGAATACCAGTTGAATACACTGAGTGTGTTTAAGTACAGTTTCACACCTTAGAGGTAAGAACCAAAATGGATCTCAGTCTATTTATTTATTTATTTATTTATTTATGGAAATCTGCAAGGCAAAAAAACTGTGGCTAGTTATTTCTCATAGTAAAGAGGGCACCATTTGTATCTTTCTGACTTCAGTAAATTCCTGGGATTACCAGAGAATATTAGTTTTACTTTTTGCTTTAACCAAGATCAGTAGTTTCCTAGATTAAAAACATGATTATTTGGCATGCTCAAAATTCCATCACAAATTCAGCTTTCTTCAAGAAAATGAGGTCCATTCAGTTTTCTTGACAGGCAGCACTGTAAAGTAGTAAGTTGCCTTCACCTCAAACTCTATTATTTTAATTTGATTACACAAGCACCTCTCAACAACTTCTTGACTTGAGGACCGACCCTCACAGTGACAAGATGCACCATGTCTGTAGGCTCTGCTAATGTCAGATGGGCTTCAGAGAAAAGGCAATATCTCTAGAGACGTTATGCATCATCTCTGACATACTTCTAGTCCAAATGGCTGAGGAAGCGAGCATACCAAATTCACTTAAGACTTGGAAAAAATCAGTACTTATCAGTTTTACTACAGTGGACAACTCATGTTCATGTTCTGCAGCTCAATTTGATACTCTCCAATACTACATCTGCAGAAATCAAGTTAGCAGTGGATATTTCAGAGGCCAGTACGGGTACTTCCTGCAGTATTTTTCCAGTAATGGAAAAAAAAAAAACACTAAAAAGATTTTACACATTTTCCAGGAACATCCTACAGCTTCCAGCATATGTTAGATGTTTTGAATAAAAGTCAAATGCTGGTTGATCTAAGATAAAGGGTAAGACTCCACTGATTCCATTTCATGGCAGCATAAGTCTGCTTTAAACTCTTCACTGTGTTATGTAAGTGCCTAGCTTTAAAGTCATGTTTAAAAATCAAGAAGTAAAAGAGCATGTCTGCATACCAAGCTGATGATGTTTTCTTAGAACTAAACAAGTTATGCTCAAAGTTCTTTTTCTTTGCCAGTAAATGATGGGTTTTACTATCTGGGACAGTATAATACTTGATACAGCATACTTTGCAGAAGGGTATTTTGAGTTATGCTTTGTCATAATATTTTCCTAATAGAATGCTATAATTTATGAAAAATGTGTCCCTTGGAGCTTCTATTAAAAGATGTATATAATGGACTGAGAAACAAAGATCATGAATGCTGTGAAAAATCTATAAAAGGTCATTCCTTCTCACTTGTTTTTTTAGCTGCTCTATTTGGTCCTTTTATTTTTGTACAGTTGCAGTGCAGTCTGTCTCACTCATGTATCTTTTAAAGTTCACTCAAATTTCTAAAGGATTTTTTTGTTTAGAATGGCAGTGAGCCAAGAGTCTTATTGAAGTCATATATGGAAAAAAATACAAAACATTCCTTACTTTTTTTTTGTTCTGGCTGATTATTAATTTTGGGACCAGTTGAGTTCCCATTTGAAACCCAAGTGTGGCAGCTCTGCACACTGATCTTCCAGAGAGATCCTCCACACCTAGGCTGCAGGCATTCCTTTGAGTTAAAAGCTGACATGGAGAAACATCAGGAAAACAGTCTGAAGTGGAAATTTTTCACGTCTAATAGACCAACCAGAAAAATTTGATTTCTGAAAACGGAAACACGGAAAACGGCTGAGAGGCAAAATATACTTTCTTCCTTTCACTTAAAGGGATTGTTTTTTATGGTTTCTTATGAAAAATCTGTAGAGATACCTTCTGCAGTAAATATAAATTATTCAAACTCCTAAGAGTTTTGTCAGTAAA
This sequence comes from Crypturellus undulatus, assembly GCA_013389825.1. Taxonomy (NCBI): domain Eukaryota; kingdom Metazoa; phylum Chordata; class Aves; order Tinamiformes; family Tinamidae; genus Crypturellus; species Crypturellus undulatus. The sequence continues at coordinate 143,947 of VWPW01019417.1, read as the reverse complement.
TTCTTAAGCAGCTTTGCCTGAGCAAAAAGCAGTTTGCTTTCACTCTTCCTTTGCAATTAATCCCACATGGTGGGAACAGTGCATGGAAGTCTATTTTCTGCCTTAGCCCTGAGCAGCTTTGAGACTTCCTTTTGCAGTGTCTAAAATGAGGCAGTTTTGTTGTAAGGTTTAACACATCTCACTCTGCTGATGGGGAGGAGATAGGGAGGTGGAACTGTTGTATTAGCAGATGACAGGATAACCAACTTTTGTGGCGAGATGTGATTGTCACCTTGGACATGAAGCTGCTGCTAGCAGTAGATCCATTCAGGCCTGTTCAGCATCCCCAGTAAAACAGGAAGTTCAGTTCAGGTTAGATGATAGCTGGTCAGCTAAATATCAAGTTGTAAGTGCAAGCGCTTCTATAAATGGCACACTTTTGTTTTCCAGTTAGGCAGAAGATGGTGTGCCTGGCATTTTGTTCCTTCCTTCCTCCTTGTCTTTGAGACATCACAGAGTCTCAGACTCATCGCATCTGAGACAAGTTCTAGCCTCAGAGCGGGTTGAGAAGAAGTGTCGCATAGTCTCAAGGAAAAGAATAAAAGGATTAGAGGGAGCAGGAGGAAAGCTCTACACCTGCAGGCTTTCCCCTGGGAGGTTTGCCCTGCTGAGCCTCGCAAGTTACAGAGCTGTTCTGCACTGTCAGAGATGAGTGGGATAAACTGTCAGGCTTCAGAGCACCCTTAATCATCCTAGAGTGGCAAATGCTGGAGAAGAACTAACCAAAGATTTTCCATTCTTCTGCCTTTTTACATTTCCTTCCAGTTAGATAATCTCTCATCTTTGGGGACACAAGAAAGAATAATGGAGCATGTGGGTCCCTGTGACTCTGGGATTCCAAGTTTCACACAGTTCTCCAACTCTAAGAATTTTATGCGACTAAAATGCATTTCTGCCCTCCAAATATAATTTGTTACTAGTTATTTTCTGCTGTCTGAACCTTCCCTGAACACCATAATCTCTCCACATTATGTCTTCTAAGATAAATATACTGCTTAAATCTTTTCTGCCGTAGCCATCAGTTTTTCTGTCCTTTGCTCCATGTGGTTGCTTTGTTAGTCAATGGTGACCCTCTCTTAATAGGCTTTTCCTTCATTTCTCTATCCTTCATCTTTACTGTCAGTTAGGCAAACCTTTGAAAACTGCTGGCTCCAAAAGCAGATATGCAATCGTATGCATATCTGACCAGTTTTAATTCATTTTATAGTAACATCCAAATTTCTGTTATTCTAGTCTCTGGACCTGAAAATAGTTGTGCATATCCATAATCATGGTTAGTGAGTTTGCCATGGAAAAAAAGTGCATCTGTTCAGGCTGTTGACAGACTAAGTGCAGTGTAACACTATATGGTCCCTGCTGTCTTAGCATGTTAATTCTAATAATTTGCCAGAAGTTGGTGCAATTACAGTGGATAACTGGATAAGAATTATATACTCTTTCCACAGTATTGATTTTACAGCATCATTTTGTATTTTTAGAAGAGTACAGTAAAGTAGAGTGGCTTCTATTTGCAGTTTCAGTGGCATCCAGTGAAGATGAAATCTTAGCCACACTGTTTGAAGGATGGTTACAGTGCATATATTGAATTGTTTTTTGGTGGATTTACTGTTCCATAAGATAAGTATTGAACCCAGCTTAACTTCGGTCAATATATACCTCTCAGGTCAATAAATCTTCATATTTATTTCCACTGAAATCAATATCGGCTCCACGTTGTATTCATTGAAATTGTTCCACAAAGATCATACTCTGTCTATATTTTTGAATTTACAAGTATTGCAAATAATATTAAATCTAAATTTGTTTTCTCTTTTCTATCTTTATCAGTATGATTTCACTGAAGTCTATTCTGTCTTCTGCCATTTTAAGAATGTACTGTGTTTATGTTCTTCCACTGTGTGGATTCAGCTCTGGTTCCAGCAGCTGTGAGGATGATCAGGGTTTTTGGAGCAGTGGGAGCGGTGCTTGGGTGGAGCTGATCCGAGAACAGGAAGAAATAAGTGAGATAATAGACTTGGTTGAGCGAATCCAAATGAGTCTTGGCTCTTCTCTTTGTGTTCTAGGTTTAAGAGATCTATCTGGCATTTAAGGTGATATTAATGCTGTTGTTTCTCATGGCATACCTAAGTTTTGTTTTTACAGCCAGTAGTGAATAATCCCTCACTGTTAGGGCAGCCTGAACATTTCCATTTTGCTGTAAAATGCTGATTTGAGGATTGTTGAATTATTATAGCAGATATAGCTACCACTGGCTCACTCCTTGGCACTCTGGATAGAGCCCTGCATTGCTTCTGTGCACCAAGCAGTTTTTTCCTGGGAAAATGTGAACAATGTGCTTTTGGGGAATGTCAAGAAACATGAGCAGGTAGCAAGAGAGCAGAGCAGTGACAGGTGTTCATCACACGTAAAGTGGTGTTAGGTGAGGGTTTTTGTCTATGGCTGGATGCTGTTATGACTGAGGAAGCTGTGGAGAGACAGATGATAAAAAATCTGCCTTGCCTTTCTGAAAAAAAGGAATTTTCAAAATCATTCTGTACCATTTTTTTTTTGTTTTGGTTTATCATTTTCTTTATGTGTCTTTTGAAAAAACTGCTCTTAAAAGAAAATCTACATTTTTCACAGAAATAAAAGATCTGTGTCTGTCCGCTTCTATTCACAATATACACAAAGGGCAGACAATTGTTACCACATCAGGGTTAGAGATGGAGAAATTAGGATAAAAGCTGAATCTTGTCTCATGCCATATGACTCACTGTCAGAACTAGGGTGAAAACACATGTTTCTTGCTGTTAATCTTTATGCAATTTATCTAACATATTGTATGACCTCTAGTACTCCTGACTATTCACACTTTTAACCAGAAGCTAAAGCAGTCAAAGAACTGGCTTAACTGCTGACATCTGGCTAGCAGCAAGGTAGGAACTTGTAGAAGTGCTACTTCATAACCGCAGCCAGTAATGCTTTCCTCAGGGCTGCTAATTATTTTAGTGAATAAACTCTACAGCCATGAGTTTCAGAGGCCCCAAACCTGGTCACTGTCAGGTATTTACTTTTCATTTTCCAGGCCATACTAAATCAGAATAAGTAGTGAGAATTAGAGATGGGGATAAAAACAGGAGGACATAGGATTGCTCTTTTTAAAGTGACTTTAAGCAGTAAGAAGACTAAGGGAGTGGAGGTACTTGTTAATGTAAAATATGATAAAAGTCTGCTGCCAGGGAGAAAGGAATAATCCATTCGTCATGGCCATGGTAAATAGGACATGAAGAAATAGAACAAGAACAAAAATAGATTAGATATTAGGAAAAGTTTTCTAGGGATAAGGCTGCTGAAGAAATCAAATAGATTGCTTGGAACTGTGGACTATTCATACTTAGAGTTCTTTAAATTTTAGATAGATGCTATTAAATGTAGCATGTCCCCTTTTTAAATAACAGTATGGACTCACAGACCTCCTTAAATCTATGAGTGGCCTTGAGGAAATGAGGCAGATAAACTGAATAGGGAAAACATTGTGATTTCTAAAGGATGTGGAGAGACTCCAGATGCAAATCAGCTGTGACTCAGGCCTTGAACTGAGTAATAAGGAATATGTAGCTTACAGCATCTTCTTAAAATGCAAAATATACCCAAAGTACAAATCTGTAAGAAAATATTCCTGACAGGTGTGAGGAAAAGGGAAGAGATCATAAAGTCATTGGTGCTTAGAGTATAGCTGGGTGAAGTTTGAGCAGCCACCAAGTAAATAATGTACTCACCGAAACAGAAACAGCTTTAGTTGGATGGTACTTAAAAAAGAGTTCTAAGAGAAAAAAATCTCCTCTATTATTGAGTGGCATTTGAAATACATTAACAGGAGTGTGTAGCATTAGCTCTTCCTTCCTTCCTTCCTTCCTTCCTTCCTTCCTTCCTTCCTTCCTTCCTTCCTTCCTTCCTTCCTTCCTTCCTTCCTTTTCCTTCCTTCCTTTTCCTTCCTCCCTTTTCCTTCCTCCCTTTTCCTTCCTTCCTTTTCCTTCCTTCCTTCCTTCTTTTTTTTTTTTTTTTGTCCAGAATACAGTTAAAAAAAGACCCTACTTACTGTTTCAGCTTTAGACAAGTTTCCATGAAATCCAACTAACTTTAGCAAACAATTATAAAGAGTAAAAGCCTCAAGGAAAATTGCTGGTGTGTTCTGTAAACATCTGGTTGCCATTTTCAATTACAAGGACCAACCCACTGAAGGAAGCAGTTTAGTTTTTTTGGAACAGAAATGAGACACTGGGGTTTTTGTTCTTTTTCATAGCAGAGAGTAAAGGAAATGTCAGGAATAGAGAGGTCACTAGATGCTCAGCTTTTATAAATACAAAAGTCTCTGAGAAAATTAAAGAAAATTGAAATCAGGTTCTGAAAGTGTAAACAGCCCTGTGGAGGTAAGGTTAAATAAGCAGGACTGGAGATCTTAGCAAGCCAGCAAAAGCACAAGATCCATTCTATCATAAATAAGTCATTTAAAATATTGTGCAAAATAGTAATGGTGAGGCTGGCCAAAAAAGTCTTTTGTGGGTTACATTATGCATATCTTTGAATCTAGCAGCTGTAACTTATTTTACAAAAATCTCTGTTAAATGCTGGTACAAATGTACACAAAATAGGTTGGTTTCCGAATGCAAAATATATGTCATTCCAGTCCTGTGTAAAGCATTGACAAGTAAAATATGCATTTCAGAAGCATTTTTGTGCATGTACATATGTGTGCGTGTGTGCATTCAGCAAGGAATCTCCTAAACAAGCAAAATACTTAGAAATGTGGTGATCCTCAGAGCATAATGAATTACAAACATATTTAAGGTGTTTGTTAAATAGGTTCCATAAAATGAAAGCTCAGTATACTTTGAGGAAAGCTTGTATACCAAAAACATACATCATACATCATTTTGGTCACTTTTTAATTTTGCTTTTAGCAGTTAAGTCTGGCTGGTAGCCAATTAGTTGAAAGTGGAAGCCTAACCTCATGCCACAAACGTCATTGATTTCAGTACAATCCAGATGTGTTTCTGACATATCCAAATAAATGCTGTTCTCTAACGGGATGCTGTTGTTTCTTTTTACGGACTCTAAAGGCATTATATGTTTTTCTAAACAATATGTGTTCTCATTTCTAATTATTAACAGAACATATTCATATTTGCTGACAGAAAAGCATGCAGACTATTTCTTTGTATAGTTTAAATAAGCTCTCTATAGAACTGGACTGAAAACACTGTTTCGAAAGAACTCTTTTACTTGAGAAAGGAAAATTCTTAGTTGGTAAAAAAGAAGAAGTTTAAGGACATTGAACTTTGTCAATTTAAAAAGAAAAGATAGCATTTAGTTTTAAATTTATCAAACATATATTACTTTGAAAGTTCTTTTTAGTTATATAAACAGAACAATGGATAGTGCTATTCCTTGGGCTGACTTAGAACTTAAAATAATTAAAATATTTTAGCTGTTTGATTACACAGTGAGCTAAAATTAAATCTTTGCTGGAATAAATTATGTCATGTTAATAGAATCTGAAAAACACCAGTGTCCAGGCAGATGAATACGTCGGCCAAAGGCAGTAACAATGTGTGATTTTACTGAAATTAAAGAAACATGAGGGATTAAGGAATAGGCATGTGAGTTTTATAATGTACTGTTAGTATGCAAATCCTTTAAAAACAGTTTGAGGCCATGTTTAGAAAATGTAACCCATAGGATAAGAAGGTAACTGCAGAAAATGGTTTATTCAAGTTATTTTTAAAATGTTGCGATGTTGCCCTAATTTAGTTTAAGAAATTGATCCTGGTTTAATGGGGTTCCAAGAGACCCTGCTTTATAAATAAATGTGTCTATTCCTAAACTAACATAGGTGCTGGGAGCATGACAGTAAGTCTATCCAGAAGCTTGCTGGAGTCTTGTCAGAACCATCTGTCCAAGGGACTTTTACATCAGGATTGCCCAGTGTTTTGGCTGCTGGAAGCTCTTCTGCTGAACTCTCTGGCTCTGGGCCCTGATCAGCTGTGAGAAGTGTTGTGTCTTTCATCATTATGCTCCTGTTTTAGGTAGAGACATTATTCATATATCTCTAAAATTAACCAGGTGTTTTTTTTTTAATGTTAGCCACCCTGACTTTTACCAGTTTACATAGCAAAAAGCTATAAGCACATGGCATGGGCTATTATAATTTTAGGTAGTCCCCTCCTGTCCTGGATTCAGATTCCAGTGTTCTCCAGCTGCAACCACTTCCAGCTGACAGCTCTTCTGAATACTGCATCCCAAAAATGTTTCAGACATCAAAGTGCTGTAGCCACCCACAGGTTAGAATGTGTTTCTGAAAGTTTCATGTACCGTATTTCTGATACAGTGGCTTATTTTTCACAAAATGGAAACCTTTGCCTTGTGGGGCAATGATTATTCTACCCCTGCGATGTTCATTATACTCCCTCAAAGTTGACTTTCTAATGGAATATTGAATATTCTCTTACTCGGACCCTGAGGTTGTCTTTTGGATGCAGTCCTGGTTTGCATTGTACAGATGGTGAAGAGAGAGAGATAAAGCTGCTCTGACTTAGAAACCAAAACTGTATGTTATCATAGCTTTCAGGTTTCTGAAGAGGTTACTTCATACAGAAAACAAATACTGAAGTGATACCTCCTCTCTGATTTTTAAAAAAGAAAACAAAACTAATTCCTGTCATTTTTGGCAGGTCTTAAACAATGTCCATTTTAGACAACAGGACAGTAGGACAAAGTATGGAAAGAATTTGAATCAGAAAGTAACTAAGTAGTAGGACTTGAAAAGAAGACTAACAGCCTCATTGTGTAGCAAGAGTAAAGATATGTTCTTAAAGTATTTCTTCAGTGGTGTACCATGTAAGAATAAAATGTATTCATACTTTGAGAAGGAAAGGACAGAAAGGCTGGGTGGTATGCATTTTGGAAAGGCTTAGAAAAAATATTCTAGGCATTAACATTTTCTATAATAAGCACATTATTGTCATGACATAGTTTAAGGTATCTGTGCTAGTTCTTTGCAAAATAAATATTTAGCTATAAAAAGGAGTAATTTTTAATTTACGACAACTATTAAACTGTGTATGTATGTATGTGCAATGTTTTCTTCTGTATTATGTAAATTAAAGATGAATCTGGCAATCACGGAATTATTTTACAACTGATAGTTGAACTAAGACTCTTTTGATCATTTTTTTCAACAAAGGACTTCAGTGTAAAATGGTAAAATAAGAAAGAATTGGTTTTGCTTCGTTTGGAAGCAAAGCATAGTATTTTCTGCAATTCATTATTTTATTTCTTTTTTTTTTAACAGAAGTATGTTGATCTGTATCCTATTTTAGGTACTTTATAGATTAAATAGGCAGACAAATAAGATCAGAACAAGACCTAGCTATTTTGGTATGGATCTCAAAAGTATTTGGCTGCCTAAATGGTAATTAGGCATTCAGATATAAATATATATATATTTATATCTGGTTCCTTGCAACTTTCAAAAGCAACAATCCTCAATCCAGTTTTTACAAGCATAGTGAAACCTGGTATCTCTGTGACCTTTCTGGAAGTCAGTCTCCAACAAAGAATAATTATCTTGAAAAATGGGACTTTAAATATACAGAATATGGCATCATGTAAATCACTTTTTTGTTCGGATTGAAGTGTTACGGCTTTAGAACAAGACCTTTGGAGAAGTATCTTAGAATAGGAAGAAAACAGAACTATTCTCAAGAAAGTACTGCTAGAGAAAGTAACTAGATAAATTAGGGCAACTTAGGTTGCCCTCTTTATGATAGGATGATGTACGAGTTAGGAGAAAACAGCAGATTTTTGTTTGTTTGTTTGTTTTTTATCTTTTCCCAGTTCCACAGCACATCTGATTTACATCCCAAGTGTTGCAGTGCACATTTTTCTGATGATCTAATAATCTGTTTTTTTTTGTTGTTGATGTTGTTTTGTTTTGGTTTGGTGTTTGTGGGTTTTTTTTTCTGTTGACTTTCAAAAGTAAAAGGTCTGACCCTACATTTTTTAAAAATGTTTTTGAGGAATAATTTTGACATCTACATTAGGGTTCACATTCCATGGACAGTCGACATGGTAGTCACAGTAGTGTGTCTGTACCACCAACTTCCACTGCCCCATAATGTGCCAAGTGAGAAGTGCTGAAAGATAACATAGGATGCTGCCAAGGAAACAGTATCCCTAGGGTGCTCTTGGAAGCTTGCCTTGTATTAGCCACCACTTAATTATTGTATCACCATAGCTTTTCTGGCAGTGTCTAACTCAAAATGGGCCCATTCCTTGGTCCTGAGGACAAGTGACATGACATGGCTCAAGTCCATGGATGTAAGCTCCCTCTTCCCCTAAACGAGGGTGGCCTCATCTCTGCTAAGTATTGGGAATTGTCACTGGCTTGAGCCTATACAGGGCCTGGGCACTGCATGGCCACCTAGAGAGAAGAAAACCATCAACCAGAAGAAATGGTTCCAGGCCAGCACTGTTTAGTTTAGCTGCTGCTTCTCTTCCTGAGTTTCTCCCTTTGAAGATTCTGATAGTTTCCTGCCTCTCACGTATTAAGAGATCATTAATTTATGTTGACACAGAATGCCTGAGTGCTATAAATAAAGTGATCAAGTGCTGCCATTCAGACTTTTTAAAAAATATTTTTTTCTTGCAGAAGTGATCAAACACCATGCTTTTAACATTGTAATTGGCACATTGCAATTAAAACAAGATGGGATGTTAAGACAAATAAAACCATCTGTTTCTTGGATGTTCTTATTATGAGGCTCCTCTTTTTGCAGGCAGAGGCATCTTCTTCATGTACAATCCCTTCTTCTGAGGCACCACTGTACATTAAATCTCCAGCCTCTCTCTCTTTCTACTTGTCAGGTGCTCCTTTGTGAAAAATCAAGACTCTGCCTAGTAACAGTAGCAGGACTAGCAGCCTTGGTCATATTTTGGTGGGGAAGAGGCTTCATGCCCTTTATTTTTGTGGTAGCTCCTGTGATCACAGTCATCCATTGCATTCCTATCCAGTGTTTCCAGTGTTCCTCTGAGTTTTACCCAGTCAAAATAAAAGTGTTACAGGCCTATTTTTTTTTTCTCCCAGAAAAATAATTTGGAGTCTCAGTATAAATTTCTGTTAGAGAATTTTTGAATTCTAATGGCTTTGTATTAGTTCACTCTACCTGTTCTCTTCATCTGACAACTCTGTAATCTAGCCTAGTGGAGTTTTTTTTCTATCCCAAATGTGGGTTTTATTATTGCTGCACATGTTTGTTTTCATTCCTGTGTCACTCTGCTCAGTGAGCTATAGAGGTAAACACCTGACATCTGTAACCTGCTACTTTTCATTATGCTGTTTGAAGTTTAAATAAAGCTACGTTAAAAGCAATGGAAAATCTTGAAGAACCCTGTGCATGTATGGTGCACAAAGAGCAACATGAAAGAACACAGTACAGAACTAAGGTTGTGAAACGTGCACTTGGAGCCTTTCACTTGACTTGCTCATGTTCCATCCTTCCATTTCATGACTGTGTGCTACTTTTTCACATGACTTTGCCTCAGGATGCACAGAGCAGGGATGCTAAATTCTTTCCTAGGTGTAGTCTCCTGAGTTATCTGTCAGAAAAGAAAACTTCATAGTTGCAAGGATTGTGCAAAGGGACTTGTATCAGACAGTCGTTTTCCTTGACAAAGATCAGTGCAGCTTTTTTTCCCCTTCTTCTCCATGACTTGGAGAGCAGAGGACTCTCCTCCTCTCCCTGCATAAAGCCGTGTGGTTTTTCTCCCTTCCCCGCATGGGAATGGAACATTTCTCCTTCCTTCCTGGCCTTTGCACCTCTACCACAGCATGGAGCTGTGCCCTTCCTCCTGCCAGGGAATGGAGCCCTCCTCCTTCCCACCAGCACAAAGCGCAGAAGAGTTCCCTTTGTACCATTTATCTAAGGATACAAGCGATCTGCACACGCATTTTCACTGAACTGTACTTTAAAAGTGATACGAGTTATATCAGAGGTGGGATAAACATGCAAAAATCTGGTGGTGTTTTGTTTGGTCAGTGTGTGACCTGTCACCATCTCTCTTGCTTAGCTCCAAAGCTTGTTTCCAGTGCCAGACATCATTTCAAATTTTCCATCACCTATAATAAACAGAGCATATGTACAGTAACTTCCTTAACTTAATAGTGGCCTTCTCCATGAGCTTACTTATTTTTCCCAGTCCTATCCCTGTATCTCTCAGCTCCATGAGTATCCTTGAGCAACTAGGGATATAAGCCTTTTTAGTTTGCATACAAGTGAGGCACATTGCATTGGACTTTAGTCTTATGGAGGCTGTGCAGGAAGTACCCATGTGTGGGAGCATACCAGAGTAATCTGAAGATTCATCCAAAGTGCTGAGCGTAAGCGCGGAAGTGGAATAACAGGCTTGAGTGTTTGAATTTCTCTGATGTGTTTGCCAGTGTTTCAGGACTACATATTTGCCTTTTTGTTTGCTGTTGAACACTTCTATAGCTCACAAAATATTTTTATAGCATATTTTTGTAGCTTGAGTTCACAGGTAATTTCATGACAAAACTATAGGCCATAAGAATTACCATCTAGGGCAGAACTCAGCAGAAAATACATGCTTTTTTGCCTATCAGTGTCCCTCTCTGATAAAATAAGAATCATTCAGTGCGTTTTTCAAAAATATTGCAATACTATTCTGCTCAAATCAGACTAATCAGACTTTTGAATGTGCTTGACTTACTTTATTTCGATATTCTATTGATTCTTTGGTTGCAAAGAAAAAATGTTTAACAATACTATAATTATTTTGTGCACTACTTTTTGATGTTGAATGGATAACCACTTATTCACAGGTTGAAAGACACCACTTTTTAAATCATTCGTTGAAGGTCTGCAAATGCCTTCAGAGTTGTTTCTTATAATAGATTAATTTGTTGATTGCAGAAAGGACTGTTAATATAGTGCATGAATGAATGTGAAATAAATAGGGAAAGATTGATTTTCCAGTCTGTTCACCATTCTTGTATTTATGTCTGCAGTTGATCTCTTCTGCTTCTTTTGTAGAAAATCATCTGCCTTGTGCTAGCAATTAACCCAGTGAGGCAGACTCGGTAGACTTGTTAGGTAGGTCCCAGGCAGTTTTGTAGCCTGAGGCCAGGTGGAAAAAGCAAAACATCTTTTCCAATTTTCAGTTCTTCTGGAAGAAGTTGGTAACCCTTGGCTTGCTATATTGTTTGCTTGTATACTTTTAAAAATCCTACTTCAGATTAACAAGAAAGGAAAGCTTGCAACCCAGCATCTCTTCATTTAAGGAAACAACTTTCTCCTTTCTTTTATTTATTTGTTATTTTTTTTTAAATAGGAGAGTAGAAGCACTGTGCCTCAGCATTCAAAGTTAAACCTAACATAACTGCAATATTTTCAGAAGAGGTACAAAAGTAGTCAAGAAATACACTGCTTTTATGGGTGAGATGCCTTGAATGACGATTTCATTTCCAAAACTTGAACTCAAATGCGACTTTATGTTAATTCCAGAGCACAGGGCAACACTTCGTGCTAAGCTGTCTAGGGAGAGTTGAGCTGCCCTGGGAATCAGACTGCTTCCACGTGCTTCATGCCAGCCTCTCCTCTACAAAGAATGCTTCCCTTGGCAGTGCAGATCCTCAGAGTTATAGGGCAGCTGAGCTAAAATAAAACCCTGATCATCCTAGAGGGGTGAATAGACAGTGTCCTCAGGATTTCCACAGCTTTTCCCTGGCAGCCAAGGAGCTCTTCCTTGTGTACATAGGCATACAGAATATTTTGTGAATGAATTGACTATGTCAAACAAGCTCAGCTCATACATACAGTAGAGTTTTTTTACACTTATAATACCTCACTATAGTTTATTTTTCAGGTTGAATCCTAGTTTGACTAGTTAAACAGGTGGTTACTGGTCTGGACTATGCGTTATGGAAGAGTGCCATCAGTCTCAACAAATCATATGGAGCCTGCTGTGAAAAAACTTGAAGAGGATTGCACATGAGCAGCTGCTATACAAAATAGTACATAAAATAATCAAAAACTTCACTGTCTTTTCCTAGACTATTTTCCTTTGGCACAATGATCACTTCTCCATTGTTGAGGCACTGAATTCAAATTTCTGATAATTGTCAACTATGAAGAGCCAAATGATAAGAAAACTACTTGGAAGAATGCAGAATGATTCAAATAAGCACTGAAGAGGATAATTCCTGCATACTTGCATGTGAGACATTCCTCTAGGGAAAGCCTTAAAATGAGACAGTGATATTAACAATACTTAAAAGGGTGGGTGGCTAACACAGAGAAAGTACTCAGTCCAACAACAAATGGCATTCTAATCTCTACACAAGTGTGACAGCCAAGCTGCCATAACCAGAAATAGGTTTGAAATGATATATTTCCCTGGAGCATTATCAGCAAAGTTCAGATCATCAGAGGTGTAGAATTCTCACATCCCCAAAAAGGATTTCAGAGTTTACACTACTGCCCTGTGAGATGCCGGTAGGCAAAAAATCCAACTCAGTCTGGAGCCAAGCAAAGAAGCAGTAGTTGTTTTTCAGCAGCCATTTCCTGGTGGCTCTATCACACCACTCTTGAGGAGCAAGCTGTCAGCTTCCTGTAAATTGACCATGCTGCAGGGCTGAATCCTGCTCCCCAGGCTCAGTCTTGTTTGAAATAGTTGGATCTGAGCACAAGCAACTACCTTCAGAAATAAGTGCCTCCTCCCCAAACTCGTTTAGTCTGTTTTCCCTTCATTATCCTGCTTTAGCACAGAGTTTTGGCATTTTCCCCTATAGACCTTGAGGAACCATGACACACAAGGGTCAAACCTATATTCATCACAAATTTCTTTATAGATCAGGATTTCAACATGACCGAAATGTATTTGAATAAAGTTTACTATGTCAGAGCTTGGAAGAATACTTGTATATGAAAAGCTTCATTTCACATCCCAAGCAGTTCAGAGTTGGCTGGAAATATGTTTCAAATAGAGCTGAAGGAGATTTTTTTAAAAAATGTGTTAGTATATTTCTGAATTTGTATAAGTCCCAGGATCTCCCTTGACAGGGTTTCTATAGCCTCTAGAAGTAACTTATTGCAGTACATCATCCTTACATTTTGAAAATTTTATTTATTTATTTTGCAAATCTGCAAATCAAAATGCTTACTTTCTGTCCTAGATTCACTGATCAATAATTTTTTTTTGATATTTAAAAGTTTATTCTTCAGCAGAATGATCTCCTGTCACCTAACTCCATTTTGGAGAAGGAAATTCCCCCCAAAACAAATTCTTTTGATCTCTATTTATAGTTAAGGTGTTCCAAAGACCATGTCATTCTTGTTAGCGTCTATTGAAACTATCTTTTCCAAAAGTGCGTGCAGTATTACTGGTGAAGTATGAACAGCACCAACTGTATGGAGTGATTGCCCCTGCTCTTGTGTATAACACTCATGTTCAGGTTTGATTGCAGCTCTCGATGTCTGCGAGGTTATGATCGTAATGAAAAACATCCTTTCTCTTCAGAACCTGTTGCAACATGAAATAAATTCAAACTGCAATACCAGTGGGTGAAATTCAGTAGTTTCAATCCCAATAAATCTTTTCCAACCACTCAAAAGTTATTTCTCTTTTCTTTGCAATGGTATTATACTGTCGATTCATACGCAGTTTATGATTCTGCAAGATTTTTTCTGTGGTATTGTCTATTTGTATCTGTCCATCTGACCTCCTTCAGTGGCAGTTTGAACCTGCCACTTCCTCAGGTGGAATTTGTGTAATTTATCAAAAATTATTTGAAATTTGATCAAGTCTTCCAAAGTGCTTAGATTTCGTCTTGGTGTCATTTGTTAACTATGCTTTGTATTCCATCACGCGATTTATTAGTGAAAGAATTGAGCAGATATGAACGTACAGTGGGGATTCCTTTGAGATTCTACTCAAAAAAACACTGATAGTATAGAGCTGATTTTTCAAATAGCTGTGCAGCCGCATTATATGTGGAATGGAAACAGTGTCCAAAAGAAATAAAGATTATATTACATTTTCAGACCTCTTTCATTTAAAAAATCAGGATGGTGACACTAATACTGAAAAAATACAATTTCTAGCTGTGTTATTGAAATAGAACTTTCTCATTCAAGATTAAAAGCTTCATATATTTGCATACTTAGCACATATCTAAAAGGTTTCCTGCAAAATCCAGTTTCCAATGCCTTTATTTATGTGGATAACATGATAATTTCAAAGTTAGAGCAAGATTAGTTCAGTTTAGAAATCTGTTTTCCCTTCCCAAATACTTGAGTTTAATCCACGCAACATTTTTGCTTTAAGCATATAAATACACTAAATCCTACAGTCATTTTTTTTTTCTGTTGAGTTTGATTAATGATTTCAAAACACAAAAACTCTTTGTATTTTAGATGTTTTGGTTGGTCTCTGCATTTCTATTTTCCATTGTTGATAAAAATGTTTGTTTTTCTCCTGAAATTGCTGTCTTTTGAACTATTTTTCCCCATTAAACATTTGATGATTCCAAGTATCAAGTCACAGTAAAAGCCAATGAAAACATTACAATCTAGATTAACATTATAATTTGTACACTGTAGCGATAAAGGTTTCTTGTTGATTGAGGGTTATTTCTGTTGGAATTGCATAGTACATCCTTTGACTCTTTTTGAATGAAAGCAATTCAAGGTGGTCACACTAGATTATTATCTTGGAGTGTGTTACAGTAGTGTTCCTCAGAATATCAGTTGAGGTTGATATTCTCACATATGCGTGAGATGCACATCTCAGATAGACACTTTGCATAATGGGAATGCAAAGCAGAGCTAAAAGTCATCTACATTTGTCTACTGAAACTTTTAAGTTTCTCTTTTGACCATTATGACTGAATGTGCTATAACTTCCTATGGTCTTCCTATATTTGTTGCCAAGGTGTAGCCTGAAAATTTCTAGGCTCAGTGTATACGAGAATGTTACAAGGTTAGCTACATGAACTGATGCTGCAGGTTTTACACTGGTTTGTGCATGTGTTCAAATCTGCCTACGTAAGCCATGTCTACACTTGATTTTTATGTATGTGATGAAGGCCTTAGAAGAACACGATCTCTTAGTGATATAACTCAGCTTGGCAGACACCTCTCATGTAGATAGTTGCATCAGCAAAATGGCACTTTCACTAGAATAATTCGTGTCACTCAGGAGGAGTTGAGGAGAAAAGAGCTGGCAGAAGATGGACAAATAAAAATATCGTGCTTCTAGCATAGTCCTTGTCTGTGCTAGAATCACTTGCCTGTATAATGAGCTGTAATTCTGTGGATGCAAGGATTGAACAGAAAATTAAAATTTGTCATTGCAAGTGGCCACTCTTGTCCACTGCAAATGTAAAGTAATACAAGGCAGGAAACACCATTTTCCTGAGGTGAGTCTTCATATTAGCCTTTCCCTGGGGTGGGTACTCATAGTGATACTCCACTACTACTACTACTACATGCTGGGCTCCATTGATCTACCTATGTAGAGCAAACAGAATTCTAGTAAGCACAAAGAAAGCCCTGTGGGAAAAAATCAAAGATAAATTAATATTAGTTAATTAAGTAGTAATGCCTAAAAATATTTGGAAATGAAGTATGTATTTTAATGTTCCAATTCAAACATCCTCTCCAATCCCACTTCTGGTGTGAAGTCTTCAGGAAATAACTATTAGATCACAATTAGGAGAAGGAATATTGTGGCCATTATTAATGTTTCTGCATTAACCATCTCTAAAAGCTTTTTGAAAGTGTGTTAACATCAAGCTGTGTTAATACTGTCACTTTTTTTCTCTTTTTGTGCATTGTTCTAACTGACACATTGTATCTTGCTTTACTTTAGATATGATCTCTGTGGAAGGGATCTTCTCCTTTGTTAAAATACACTGCATGATGCCTTGGGATCCTTTTTCTGGGATATGTGATGTTACCACAATATGAATGATAGTAATTCCTCTCTGCTGAGTTATGATTTTATAATTATCACAGTTATAGAAGAGAGACAGACGTATGGTCTCATGATCAGAAATGTTCATTTTCCTCAAAAACCTAAACTGTGTAGGAGATGACATGGACAATTTATAGGCTGTATCTGCTCATAAAAGAGTCTGTTTCAGAACTAAATAGCTGTTAGAACATACACTTCTTTTATTTTTGCTTTCCAAGAAATTCTTTTGTTGTTGATACAAAATGCACTGATATATTTAAGTAGAAATCAGAAAGCTCTGTCAGCGTGAATTTGAGAGATAGCACTAGGTGCACATTGTTTCACTAATAGGAAGTCTCCCATTTTCTATAAATAGGCATGTTTCAGTTCTGATTGTTCTGTACTGAAATAACTGTGTAGACATCTAATTACCCTAAACAGAAAACACAAATAATGGGAGGCATTCAAACCGGACTGAAAAAATTGTTCCTAGTACTTAACTGTTCTACTTCCTGGGCTTTGGTTCAGAAATGAGCAAGGTCTGAGAGCCCTTTTTTCCCTTTTTCTTTTCTGTTGTACATTGATATTGATCATTCTGCTGTGTCCTGAAGGCAAATGATTTATAATGCAGTGTATCTTGGAGTCAAGGGTCAAATTCATCCCTGGCCAGAATTTGTAACAATAAACAAGGGAAGGAAATGAACAACTTCTGAAAAATTGAGTTCCCTCCAGCACCCTTTCAATTTGCACACAGCTAGACATTGTGCTTTATATACAATTATAATGATTTAGTCAAAGGTGTTTACCGGTCAAAGGCATAATATCCTGCTTATCTGATAATTACATGGCTGGGCAGGACCATCGAGTGCGTTATTAAGGCTGTCAATCTTTTGCACCAGAATGAAATGTTTCCTCATGTTTATTTTTTAATATTATATTTACTTGCTATGTATGACCTGTATTTATACCTGCAGTTTTTTATTTGTTTCACAAGGGAGCATGCAGTAAGTCTGCCTTGCTTAATTTTTTTATGCCTTAATGAAATTTTATACAATAATACCGATTCTTGTAATATAAAACTGAAGAATTCTTTATAGTAAAGGGGAGAATATAATTAAAAATTTATCTCTAGCTTTTTGTAGCACTGCTTATAAACATTAAAAAGATGCTAGTTATTTTCCTAATCCTGAATCTATTCTGCACATTCCATTCATTACTGTACTTAATGCAAATTGAGTGTTAAATCTCCTTAAGTGGAATCCTCAGCCTGCCTTGTGTTTGGGACTGGGATCAGTATGGGAAAGAATTACATTTTGGAGATGGAAATCAGCCAAAATTATATCTCTGTGGCTGTCAGTGGGACCAAATTTAGAGGGTAATCTTATAAAATTAAGGGTGCCACAGATGGGTACCATAGAAATGAAATAAAATGTATGCAATCTTTCCAACCTTGGAGAAAAGGAACCAATCAACCAATCACTGTGATAGCTACCATGAAGAGACATTTATGACTAAATGCTATAACCTGACTTAGATGCTTTACATCTTCTCTGGCTGCCCTTTCTGTTTGGCAGCTTTATTTCTAACTGATGCTGTGTCACTGATGTGATTTCCCATTGGTTGCATCTATTTATGGTGTTTTGAACATATACAGTGATTCTGTTAATTGTTTTGGAAATGCCACCATCTCCAGCTAAGCCCGATCACTAGGCTGTATTCATAATGAAACAACGCACTGCGTCAAGTAGCTGATCAGACTGGTTTGAAACTGCACTGAGCATTACATGCAGCAGCATGAGCAAACTTCTAGACCTGTTTGTATCTTCTAATCCATAATGTGTTTTTATTGGTGTAACTTAGTTTTGACTCTTCTTCAAACAGTCTGACTCCAATTTGTTTCTCTAACTCTGACTTGTTTTCTATGTCCAAAAAAGAATACTAAAAGACTAAGAGTACAGCTATTTTCTTATTACAATTTAATTTCCCCATGTTCATTGTTTCTAGAAGTTGGCAACCTAGTGCCTCATATTTAGGAAGCAGCTACACCCAAATTCAAGCTAAAAATTACTTCCTGTAAAATTTACTTCTCAAAAACAGAAGAGAGCTTAGAAGATCACAGTGTATTTTGTGAATTTACATTACAAAAGTATATGCTGAAGGGGTCAAAAACAGGAAAAGGCTAAAGCAGTATCATGTTATTCAACCTTTTCATCTCTAAACACTATTATCTCAGGCCTAATTCCAGGTGACTGGACATCAATAGGCATCAGTAAATGCCACAGGTGCAATACGAAGTGTAAACTGTGAAAAACCTAAGTATATCACCAAAGCTTGAACTGTGGTAGGAATATAATATGTCTTTTATTCCCATTTCCACCTATACATGTGTTGATGAATTTAAATTCCCAGATAGCTGCTGTTCCTCAGGATTTATCTCTAACCATTTTATATTCAAGCAGGAATTGTATGATAACTTAAATTTTCAGTATGATTCTTTTCTTTTTTGACAGGTGACCTGAGCTCTTGGGATCTTCTGATTTGCTTGTCTTCCGGAAAATCTGATGGTGGTAGCTGCTTTCAAATAGATGACTTCCATCATCTAGAGTTATTTCAGAAGGTATACAATTATATGTTTTCCTTTGTCAGCCTGAGAGGACAGGTCTATCCCAAATTATTGGCACTCACTTACAAAAATTAAAAAAAGAGTATCCGATGGTGATTTTATAGTGAAGTAACATGGTGTAACCACTATAAAAAAGGTTTGTCAAGTTTCATATCTAGTGAAAAATACTTATATCAATATGTCACCCTTATGTCTGCTGGGATAATCACACAACTAGGAGCAGACCGTTCAGGAGGTTCCTGCAGAGCATTGCAGATAACTTCTTGATGCAGGTCGCTGATGAACCAACAAGGGGAGAGGCACTGGTAGACCAACAAACAGAGATGGTCTAGTGAGAAATGTGAAGGTTGGGGCAGTCTTGGCTGCAATGATCACGAGATGATGGAATTCACGATCCTGCGAGGAGGAAGCTGGACAAAAAGTAGGACTGCAACCCTGGCCTTCAAGAGGGCTACCTGTGGCATCTTCAGGGAACTCCTTGGAGGAATCCCCTGGGCAAGGGTCCTAGAAGGAAAGCGGGTCCAGGAGAGTTGGCTACTATTCAAGCACCACTTTCTCCAAGCTCTTCCTATAAGAAAGTTATCGAGCAAGGCAGGCGGGAAACCTGCATGGATGGGCAGGGAGCTGTTGGGTAAACTCAATGAGAAAAAGAGCATGTAGGTAATGTGGAAGAAGGGCCAAGCCACATGGGAAGAATATAGGAACATTGTCAGAGAATGCAGGGATGCAACGAGGAAGGCCTAGGCCTGTCTGAATTAGAGTTAGCGAGAGATATCAGGGGCAACAGGAAGGGCTTCTACAAATACATCAGCAGCAAGAGGAAGACTAGGGAAAATATTAGTCCGCTGCTGAATGGGGAGGGTGCCTTGGTGATGGAGGATGCAGAGAAGGCAGAGTTACTAAATGCCTTCTTTGCCTCAGTCTTTACTGCTAAGGCCGGTTTCCATGTACTGAATCCAGAGGCAAGAGAGAAAACCAAGAGACAAGAGGACTTTTCCGAGGAGGATTGGGTTAGAGATTATTTAGGCAAACTGGACACCCATAAATCAATGAGCCCGAATGGGATGCACCCAAGAGTGCTGAGGGAATTGGCAGGGGTCACTGCTCAGCCACTCTCCATCATCTTTGAGAGGTCATGGAGAGCGCGGGAGGTGCCTGAGGACTGGAAGAAACCAGCGTCACTCCAGTCTTCAAAATGGCAAGAGGGAAGAGCTGGGAAACTACAGGCTGGTCAGTCTCACCTCCGTCCCTGGAAAGGTGATGGAGCAACTCATCCTAGAGACTATTTCTAGGCATGTCAAGGAAAAGAAGGTGATCAGTAGTAGTCAGCATGGATTCACCAAGGGGAAGGCGTGTCTGACGAACCTGATAGCCTTCTACAATGAAGTGACTAGCTGGATGGATGATGGGAGAGCTGTGGATGTGTCTACCTAGCAAGGCTTTCAACACAGTCTCCCACAACACCCTCATAGGAGAGCTTAGGAAGTGTGAACTGGATGAGTGGACTGTAAAGTGGACAGAGGACTGGCTGGATGGCAGAGCCCAGAGGATGGTGATAAATGGGGCTGAGTTGGTTGGAGGCCTGTGGCCAGTGGTGTCCCCAAGGGGTCAGTACTGGGCCCAGGGCTCTTCCACTTGTTCTTCAATACCTTGGATGAGAGCACAGAGTGCACCCTCACAAGTGTGCAGATGACACCAAACTGGGAGGAGTGGCCAACACACCAGAGGGCTGTGCTGCCGTTCAGAGAGACCTGGACAGGATGGAGAGCTGGGCAGAGAGGAACCTCATGAGGTTCAACAAAGACAAGTGCTGGGTCCTGCACTGGAGGCACCCGTGCAGATTAGACTGCCCCCTGGCTGCATCAGGAGGAGCCTTCCCAGCAGGTCGAGGGAGGAGATCCTCCCCCTCTCCTCAGCTCTGGTGAGGCTGCATCTGGAGTATTGGGTGCAGTTCTGGGCTGCCCAGTACAAGAAGAACATTAAGTTTCTAGAGAGGGTCCAGCAGAGAGCCACAAAGATGATTAAGGGACTAGAGCATTTGTCATATGAGGAAAGACTAGAGTGAGCTGGGCCTGTTTAGTCTGGAGAAAAGAAAGCTGAGAGGAGATTTGACTAACATGTTCAAGTACCTGAGGGGTGATTGTAGGGAGGATGAGGCCAGGCTCTTCTCTGTGGTGGCCGGTGACAGGACGAGGGGTAACGGATATAAGTTGAACCACAGGAAGTTCCATCTCCATATGACGAAGAACTTCTTTCCTGTGAGGGTGACAGAGCCCTGGAACAGGCTGCCCAGAGAGGCCGTGGAGTCTCCTTCTCTGGAGATCTTCCAAACCCGCCTGGATGCCACTCTGTGCCACGTGCTCTAGGTGTCCCTGCTGGAGCAGGGATTTTGAATTAGATGATCTCTAGAGGTCCCAACCTCAACCAATCTGTTATTATTCTGTGATTCTGTTCTTCTGTGATCACATCCAGAAATCAAGAGTAATTTCTTCTGGGGACAAAGTTTGATATTTTGGATCTAAATATTTCAGTATAATTTTTGAAAATTGTTACAACTAAATATCACATTTTACTCTTCTTCAACTTGAACTTTTGCTTCTGTGCAAACCCTTCTACTTGTGGCCACCCTCAGGTAGGAGGCCATGCAGAAAAGAGGACTACAAAGATCAAGGGAAATTTAAACAAGTACCCCACTGAAAAATAAAAGTAGAAATGGGAGAAAACAGGTAGAAAATGTATGAGAAGTTTCTGAATAGTAGCTTTGGCAGAAGATAAAGCTGGACTAATTCAGGTTTCACAACTTATTATTGAGTTTCATCTAATATATTTACTCCTTTGTAAATATAATTCAGGCACCTCTCCAAGTGCTTCTGCAATTGATAATGTGTAAGTTGGACTGATGTCTTCATCCAGGGCCTTCACAGGAGATATCTGGAGTCTGCTTTAGCACAACAGTCCACTTATTCACCATCCAAAGCATCAGTGGTGCCAACATTTACTTGTATTTTCAGGATTGCTTTTCCTTGCTTAAGCAGGTTGTGAGCACAGTTTAAATTACTTAGATGTTCACATATCTAAATAAGAACCTAACCTAATGGAGAAAATATATGTGACTTATTTAAACTAAGGTCTTTTGTTTGAAATCATGTGACCAAACTACAGCTCATATTTCAATTAAGTTTAACATATATATATGCAAATTATTATTATATATAAATATATTTGCAAATTATATATACATTATGTGTAAATGACATATGTCTAAGTATTGCAAAACCCAGAATTACGTCTCTGATCTGCAGGCTTGCAAGAAACACAGTTGTTTTTTTTAAAGGGGTATATTTCAGCTACAAAGCATATTCATAGGGATTCAAAAAGAATATTGTATGTCCATAGTACTTAGAGCTAGGAGCATACTGGAGTCCGCAGAGGCAGGATACCATACCTCAGTGTATACAAAATTAAATTTTTACAGCAGTTCCACTTTGCTAAAAATATAGATACTCTGCTTGCAGGTGTTTCAGATAATAAAGCATCCCAAGCTTCTGCAAGCCATTTGCTTCTCATTCTACTGATTAATATTGCATATGAGCTTGTAATAATCTGCAGTGTAATAATTCTCACAGTATTCTGCAATGTCCAGAAGTTTCTTATTGGGTGATCAGAGCTATAACGTGATCAAATGAGTTGCCTGGGTTCCCTCAGGGACACAAGCATAGCAGGGGTTTGAACCAGATGGCTTTACATATTGCACTAAAGTTACTGTCTGTAATGCTACATACCACAGTGCAGCACCATTCTTTGTGGTAGAGTCTGGATATGGCTATCTTAGCATTGTACCCAAGCATAGAAATTAAAAAAGCAGAGTTTTTTTACCCCGATATGGACCCAGACTAAAGTGATGAAGCTTGATGAAGCTGTGAGGAACTGCAGACAGCTTGGCTGCTCCTGCAGTGTGCTTCTCTCCCTCATCCCAAGCTATCACAGGCAACATGGGCTCATCCATTACTGTAGATATGTCCCACGTACTATTCCTATGCAGTGAGAGATAGTGATTGGTAACTGTCAGGGCATAAGGAAGCTCCCCAAATGAGGAGAGGCAGAGGAAGGAGACATAAGTCTGAAAATTTGTTTTGTGATGGTCATGGAGGAAGAATTTATCTTTTAATTCATTATTCCACATTGCAGGAATGGAAAAATGTTAATTCCCTACTGATACTGACAAAAGTTTTAACATGAGGTGTCTCTCCCTAATAAATTAACAACACTGAAGGCTCTCAACAGTTTTAAGAATGAATCTCTAAAGCTTCTCTTTTTTATGTACAGGTAAACCTACTTCCAGAAATTCAGCATTTCCTTTGCAAAAAAGAAGGACTATGTGAGATAACCAAAGCCTTTCCAGGTAACTTTCTAATTTCTTCAAACCTGTACAAATGGTAAAAGTCATTTAGTAGTCTTAATATTAAGTCTTTGGCATATGACAGTCGGGCTTATACTTCCTGTTTACTTTTAGTCATGAGTTCATAGAAAAAAAAGTAAAAATGGAATAAGAGGTCCATTTCCACCATTTAAATGTAATTTATATTTAGTATACTTTTAGTTAGTATAGTTTCAGCATAATATAGTTAGTAAAGTTTCAGGATAAAACATTGCATTATTTAGCATACTGTAGAAGTAAATTAGACTGTTAGTGTCTTATTTTTGGGCTATCTTCTGTTAGTGTTTATAAAGAAGTCATGTGTTCAATGTAATATGTTTGCTCAGCTTTACAAAAATGTTATGGCATGGAGAAGGAGTAGGAGTTGGAGTTTGGTTCCCATCCAGACATAATTTACTGATAAAAAAGTCTTTGTATATTAAGATGATCCACCAGAAGAGTTTAAAGGTTATGGGCCAGTTGCCAGAGAATTCTAATTTACTATGGGTGAGATTCAGCTTTGAACAGAAATTGGACAAAACTCTTGCGCACTGTGTTACGTCTATTTAAACTGAGATTCCTTCTGATCCCACTTATGCCACTAAATAACCAGCATTAGAGCCATTTTGGATCTATGATCTAACTTGACTATATAAACTTTGCTTATGAGAAAGTTTTGTTGATAATAACACAATAACAAACCTCCCACATTTAGTACTTTAGCTTTTAGCCATGTTGAGCAGGCTGTTCAGTCTGATTTTCTTTCTTTTTTTTTCTTTTCTTTTATATATATATATATATAATTTATCATGTAAAGATAGGATTTGTCACATCTTATATTTTAACTATTTAAAAGTTAGGTATCTAGTCAGACTTGCTTTCCTTAAGGTTAGTGGAGAGGCGGGGGGCATCATCCGAGAATGATTCGTTTTGTTCTAAGTTACAGGTTTGAAATAAGTGGGTCAATTTAGCTTTGGAGGTACTAATTATATAACTAGTCTCACTGTAGAAAGTAAATGGTGCCTAGATAAGCAGTTTAGATTAAATACCTGGATTTTGGATGGCTTGGCTAAAGTTGCAGTTAGTTCTTCCTAACTTAAGCATACCAAATTTTCCCCCCTGCCTTTTTTTACTGTTTCCTTTAAAGACTGATCAAAACCTATGATGTGAAGTATTCATAAAGAACTATGTAGTGAGACTCAGTTTAAAATGTGCATTTTGTATGCTCCTGATGCGATAAATTGTCAATACTGATCATAAGGAATATGTGCAGTGTAATGTACATTTGTCTGTGACCTGTGAGAGGTCTTTATTGTTAGGTCGCATTATATTGGGTAAGTGATAGATTGTGCTTTGGTTGAGTTCATAAGTATGTCTTCAGTGATGCTTAGAGCCTTGATTTCACTTCATCGGAATGTGAATTAGAAAGTATTGTGATATAGTACCAGTTTCAGACAAACCTGAGCAGATTTCTAAAATTTTCAAGGACTTCAGGAATTGCTAATTCTTATTTGTGTTTGAACAGGCTGCCTTTGAGACACATTGGTTTGCCCTGCTACTTGGAGAAAAGCCAATTGCAATAGTTTTTCTTATTTTACTACCGCAAAGCCACAAAGACAAGGGGCGCTCACCACACACAGAGCTTTCCCCCTTAAAATAAGCATGTTTCACTGGTGTCCATAAACTGCGGTACAAGCCACTCTGTGTATGTGGTGCGTCAAGCTGTCCAGTAGTTGCCCCACTTTAGATGGAGACAAGTTGTAAACATCTAATTCCACTTTTATAGTATTGCTTTTTTTCCAGCCAAGGGAAAAGCCTTCGTGACTGACCCTGAAATTCCCTTGAAATCAAGGCTGTTATGTATGCTCTGGCCCAGGGTCTGAGGTTCTTATTTACTCAGTAATAGGGGATTATTTTAGTCTGCTGAAGCCCAGACAACTATCAGAGGTCCCTCTCAGTATTCAGTAAATAAAAGCAGCAGTGTTTTATAGCAAAAAGAAAACCATCTCTCTTAAATCTAGATGTCTTTGCATCAGTGTGTGCTCTAGGTGTAGAGGTTGTGATTTAAATACAGAGGTTCATGCCACTGGAGACCCTTCAGAGAATCCAAGACATCCAGTAGGATGGGCAAATTCAGCAAAGACCCCATGTGCTTCTGAACCACCACCTGGAGGCTCAAGGGAACATCCTGCAGTATCTTAGAGTGCAATAAGTATCTGTGTTTGGGTAGCTGAATATAACAGTAGATATCTAACTCTTATAATTCGCCAGTTAGCTTGCATAATTAGTCCAGTTAGAGTTAGGAAAGTCCTAAGTATATTTAGTTCACCAGCTAATACCAGCATATCTTAGGGTCACATCGGGTGATACGTTGACTGTATCCACTAGATTTTCATTAGCTGTAATAGGAACTTAGTTCTTGGCACACAGCAAATAATCTTTGTATAGACATCAAAGCACAAGTGTCATAATCCAGAGTTTAATCCTACTCAGTATCACTGTATATGTGATACCTAATTCAGTATGGTTGAAATTAACCCATAGGAGGTGAAATTACAAACAAAAGGTGAAATCTTTTGGTGGTCAAGAGGAAAAAGAAAGGCCTAAGTTAAAGCAATCTTTAAATAGATATTCTCCATCCTCTGCCTTACATCAGGCATAGCTAACTCTTTCCACTTTTTTTTTTTTTTTGCTTGCATCTTCTGACAGATTTCTCTGCCCAACAACAGACAAGTTGCTGGTTATTAGGATTTGTGTGATCTTCAACTTTAAATTATTTTGGGGTAAAAAAAATAGTTTTCATCAATATTTCCTCCACGTGAGGCATCATTTCTTTTCATATCAGCGGTGTGTTTTCATTCCTGTCTCTCTCAGTCTATGGGAATACTCTTCAGTTTCTGTTGAAGAGGATCAGTTCGTTTGTTATTGCTAGGTTTGTCATTTAGTCAACCTCCCAAGGAGTCAAGCAATTTGTTCAGCAATAGAAGACACAAAGTTGCTGCTCTAAGTAAACACACACTAAGCCATTGAAAGGAATACCAGAGAGCAAGAATGAGAGGTGGGATTACTGGATTTAGAGTGGGTGTGGTTTTGTTGGTATTGATAAGCAGTGGCTGCTGGAGTAAATTTTTTAAACACATTGTTCCATCTGTTGATATTGCTAGACTATTTTATTTGTTGTGAAACAGTTGAACTGTTTGTTTTGTATTTAATAAAATATGCCCCCTTTCCTTATCCCTGTTATATCAATATGGCTGCTGTGAGCATAATGAGGTCAGTGCATGTTTCTTTTTTTTTCTTTCTTGTTTTCCCTTTAAGATAAAATGTTTTTGACAGACTGAAATTTTACAGTGATTCTTTGTGTATGGAAAAGGTTATGGACTTACCAGTGATGATTTCATTTTAGGGGCAGGAGAGAAACTAGGAAGAGAAAGGATAGGAAAGAGGGAAGATGAGTCTAGGAGAGCAAAAAGTGTGTGGGGGTTGCAGTAGGAAAATAAATGCAAGGAAAGCAGTTGCTGGCAAATGGGCACACATAGCAGTGGGTTTGTCATGAGACATAAGAATGGTAATGGATCGTAAAATTCAGTATGGAAGAGAATGATAAATGGATGCTACTCAGTCTGAAAAGGCTAGTTTTACTCCTGCTTTTGCAGTGTTTTGGGGACAGGAGTTTTTAACCAGATGCCTATTGTCTGCTCCTTGTCATTTTATGAGGTTTGGACTATATGGAGGTTCTGACATGACGGTTGAATGACCAGGGAAAGCTCTGGTCATTTATTGCTCAGGTCAACAGAGCTGCAGCTGTTGCAAGAACTTGTGAATCTTTTTTTTTTTTCTTGAAAATAACCCAAACATAGAAGCTCTCTGGGGCAGAAAAATGACTGATAAAACGTTTTCAGGTGCTTAGACTCACTGCCCTACCACATGTGGGGTCAGGACCAGGTTTGGCTGGAACTTCTATATCTCCTGGGTGATGGAGAGGACTGAAGTCCACAAAGTGAGGAGAAACCCTGTACTCAGTTCAGGGCACAGGAAAGACATTCTGATACATGCACAGGAAAGAGTCTTTTACATGTTTTGCCCAGGAAAATAGTGGCAATGCATTCAGCATTTTCCTGAACCTGAACTAGAATGTATTTTGCATAAGGATTTGTCTTGTTTCTATGCCAAGGCCCAGCCTGTGCCATTCATAGTTGTTCTTCTTTGCCCATCTCAATCAGTGATTCTTTTTAAAGATTCTTTTGCTGTATGCCACCCTTAAGAATTTCTCTCTGCTAGTGTCATTAGTCAGATAACCCCAGGCACCAGTACAGGTTAGAGATTGACCTGCTGGAAAGCAGCTCCACGGAGAGGGATTTGGGAGTCCTGATTGACAACAAGTTAACCATGAGGCAGCAATGTGCCCTCATGGCCAGGAAGGCCAACGGTATCCTGGCTGCATCAGGAGGAGCATTGCCAGCAGGTCGAGGGAGGTGATCCTGCCCCTCTGCTCAGCTCTGGTGAGTCTGCACCTGGAGTATTGGGTGCAGTTCTGGCTCCCCAGTACAAGAGGGATGTGGAGCTTCTAGAGAGGGTCCAGCAGAGAGCCACAAAGATGATGAAGGGACTAGAGCATTTGTCATATGATGAAAGACTAAGCGAGCTGGGCCTGTTTAGTCTGGAGAAAAGAAGGCTGAGAGGAGATTTGACTAACATGTTCAGGTACCTGAGGGGTGATTGTAGGGAGGATGAGGCCAGGCTCTTCTCCGTGGTGGCCGGTGACAGGATGTAAGTTGAAACATAGGAAGTTCCACCTCCATATGAGGAAGAACTTCACTGTGAGGGTGACAGAGCCCTAGAACAAGCTGCCCAGAAGGTTGTGGTGTCTCCTCTGGAGATCTTCCAAACCCACCTGGATGCCACCCTGTGCCACATGCTCTAGGTGTCCCCGCTGGAGCAGGAGGGTTGGACTAGATGATCTCTAGAGGTCCCTTCCAACCTTAAACATTCTGTGATTCTGTGATTTCAGATGCTTTATTAGTGTCCACAAGCCCTACTTGCTCACTTGCTCCCCAGTGAGGCTGACTAACAGTGCTTATCACAAGGATGGAGTTCCTAATGAAAATGGTTGGGCAGCAGAGTGAGGTGGAGATAGTACAGCTGTGTTACTGTGATCCCAATATGTGATATGTTAATTGTCTGGTGCTGACTGAGGTGCTAAATCCCCTCAGCCTCTTTCTCCACTTGCCTGGAAAATATGCATCTGCCTTTCCCTTGTGTCCTTGAGTTACTCTTGAGCTAGCAGGCAATATTGTGACAGAGGATAAGGAAGGAAGCAAGGGCAGCTATGGTCACAGAGCTTATCACACTGTTTTATTAGATGGTAGCTGGGAGCACACAGTGGCAGGGGTGTTACTTGCCTTCCTTTACTATCTTTGGTTTGGATCATGTTGCCACCTGTCACCAAGACCTAAGGCTGAATGTCAAGAGTGACAGCCACTCTCCCCTCCCACTACCTCAGGGCTCAGCTGTGGTTTTGTAGCAGGCAGTAAGTGACTGGCCAACTGTAATCAGATTGCCACACTGCTTACAGCTGCTCTCACACACAGCTGATCTGGCTGACTCACTTGTACTCCATCCTTGGATCCAGGAATCATCTGTGTGACAGAGAAATTATGGATGAGATTTCTATTTCTATAATTCAGCATCTCCACAACATAATTCTTTAAAAAGGGATGCCAGTTGGCTGTTAAAAATGTCTGTAGAATGTCTGTGCATGAATAGTGATCAATTTTGTGTCCATTACTTTTTTTGTTAAGAGCCTCAGAAATGACCAACGAAATCAGCATTTGTCTTTTTTTTATGTTAATTTAATTATAAATTGGGGCAGGATGTTCTCTGTTTTAAAACAGGGTCAAATCTCATCTAGGACAAAAACATACTTCTGTAATAACAACTAATCTAAGAAGACAGAAGTAAAGCAACTAAATGAATTTAATTACTTGGCCCTCAGTCACATGCTATTATATCTTCTACTTTGTTAGTAGTACGGAGTGATGGTTGTGGATCTAATCACATAACAACCAATGTTTTCACTGAGTCACTTTTTCCAGTGTTTTGAAGCTTGTCCGTAAACTTAAGTTCTAGTATGAAGGGTGCATGCACAGGAACAAACCTTCCTGGAAGGTATTGGAAAAATCTCTCTTTAACTACTTTAGGAATGAAAAAGCAAAGATTGTGTTTAATACATACTTTTTGCTACACACTTGCCAAAACAGAGAAGTAACAAGCATAGTAAATGATTAATCTATGCTGAAGCTGTGTTCATGATATTTTTAATGAGGGGGAAATAAACAACACATACATTTGTAAATTATGTGCTGTCCTGTGGTTGTCTTTATCATTCTGAAACTTCACAGGTGTTTTCTAATCATGGAATCCTGTCTGCAGTTTATATTCCTTTCAATCTAGGTCTCCCTTACTATATATTTTTTGATACTAAATGTTTATGTGGTCACTCTGTAAATACCCAGCAATAACTAATAACTGGAAATCTCCTCAGCATTCATTATGGGATACTGTTATATTAATTGTATTAGAGAGGGAGAACTCACTGCATCTTTTGAGTATAAAACCCTTTTAATGACAACTAAATCAATACTCAGTAGTCTGTGGGAAGCTGGACATGCATAAATGTGCACATCACAAATGAAGCTAGAGAAAACATGTAAAAATCATCACAAGATTGTGATGATCAACAAGTATCAACAAGAAATCTCATTCTTGTGAATGGAAATGTTGCCAAGATTTCACTGGTACCATGATTACTCATAGGCTTCCTAGACTCCTTCACATATTCAGCACCTCCTTTTGAGTTTCAGAGCCATCCCTATTCTAAATGCATAGGTTATAAAACTCTGAGTGTTACAGGTTCTTTATGGATCTTTATTTTAGAACCTTTTCATCAAATGTAATAAGAGGCAGTTCAATGGAAAGGGTCTGTTTTCTGTGACAAACCTGCAATGACCTCAAACCATGGATGGGTAGTAGTCCAACTAATACCATCCAGCCTCTGAAATTAACCCTGGAGAATGAACTTTTAATCATGTCCATGGTTGTAAAGAGTAAAGCATGCTATACATAACCGAGCAAAACGTACTAGATAGTAGACTTTACTTAGACCATAATTCCGTTGATGTGGAGAGGCTCAGGAGCCAAAGACTTTATGGAAGCTTTTTAAACACTTCCTCTTGTGGATTAATCTTTGCAGCTGTATAATATGACGTTCAAATCTACAAAGCCTGGAAAATCATCCATCTGTAAATACCTGAATAAGACCAGGTTGTCAGCAATCCAGTTTGCTCAAGCTCCGTGGGTCCAGCTGCACAGATTAGTCAGGGAGATGAATGATCTGGGTGTATGTATGTACATAATATAAAGTTCTTCCAAAACACCTAGACCCCTTTCCAGTGATCAAGCCTAGAAGGCAGGCAGAGAAAACCTGTTACCAGTCCTTTCTGAATATTCTTCTGTATCAGCAACTGCTGAGAATTAATGTGAGGTGATTATCATTTTCTTTTTTTCCTGGTATTGGAGATTCTGAGATCTTGCTAGAGACAAATTACCACTATGAAAAGCTAGGAATAAGTTCAGATTTCCATTCAGATAAAAAATCTCCAATATAGTTCCAGGATTAATGTCCTTTCAGGTTCTAATAGATGTTTTTCCTCCTTAAAAGAAAAGCAATCAGAGGAAGATTTTGCAAGCATTAATGCTCTGGAAAAAAATGACAATATACTGGACTCAGAATAAAGCACTGCACTCTAGTTCCATTTCATTCCATCTTTAGCTCTATGCCCCACAAAACAACTGTGAATTTCCAAAGGTGACACAAATGCTCTTGAAATGTTTCTAACAGATCTGACAGTTGATGGGCAATTTAGAAGCAAAATGACCTTTTTCCCAGGGGACAGAAATCATAACTGTTTCTTGTTCTTTATTTGAAATGCGTCACATATAGTCCCTTCAGATTTTGAATGAGGTGAAAAAACAAAACTGTATTGTAGGTCTCCTTGTAACATCCACGGATATCAAAACAGAATGGTTAAAGAAGACACATCTATTCACTAGCAGGGCATGGATATTCATGGCAGCAGCCATGTAAACAATTATCTGGCTATGCTCCAGGGAGCCTTAATTTGTCCAAAAGTACTTTAAGCTATTGATAAACCTTTCGCTTGACCACATGTAGCTAACTGTTAAATCAGCTATTTTTTATTGTGCATATGTTGAATCTCATGTAACACTCAAGAACTCTCAGCCAAAGATAAGTAAATAACTTGGAAGTCAGAGAAAGAGAAGAGGCAGCAAATCACAGCCTTATAAAACATTTGAAAGGCCGCCCTTATTAGGTGTCCTTGTAGTTGCTGTTGCTGTCCAATGATCTGTTTGACTCTGTGGTACTTCAATAGATTGCAATTGAGAGGAAGGAAACTACCTCCAGTCCTCTTTTTTGATCTGGAGGTGTTGATTTGCTTTGGTAGATCTTAAATCTCTATTTCACATATGCCCCTTCTTGCTCCCTGCAGCTGTACATATGTCTCTGATCTATCTTTTACCTACTGCTGTGGCTTCAGGGCTAATGTGTGAATTCAGCTGGGAAGAGAATTATAATTTCCTTACCAATTATAAAGGTATCACAGAGAACACCCTAGACAGACAGGAAAGAGATTTTTAAGGTGGAGATTTGCAAAGTGCTTCAAATCAGAGTTTTTAACTGTACTCTTTCAGAGATGTCATCATAAGAAGCATTCTTCAAGAAAGTGGTGAGGTTTCATTCAAACTAAAAGTTGGTTTTGAGTTTAAACTCCTTCGTCTGCAATATGTCATCACAAGTGGTAGCAGATTGGCAGTCTACAACTTCTCCTCAGCTGAAACAACAGTTTTAATAGCCTTTTAATTACTGCATAACCATTTTAAATGGGAGAATGCTCATTTCTAGTTTACATCTCTCTCTGACTTTAAAAAACCTGTGCAACAAAAAATAACTGACATGACCATTTTGATTTCTGAAAGAGGATGTGTAATCTGGTTATTTGTTTGTGAGTTTAAGATGCTGGAATTCTTGTGATTTCTGATTTGGTTTCTCAAACTGACTGACACAAATCAACTGTTGAGCCATCATCATTTTTTTATAAATTGTTGATGTAATTTCCACACTTCAGAAGGACTAGTTAATTAACAACAGTTGGTAGAATGATTTCAAGATGGGAAAAGTTAATTACTAGAAACAGTAATGGCATTGTACTCTAATTTTCATTGATAATAAGGCTGATTAACAAATTCACAGCTCTAACAAACACTGTTATGACTTTTGAGTGCAAAATCAGGAGAGGAGTTGCAATTAAAATGGATCCAGCTGAGTGTACTGCATTTGAACACTAAGGACTAATATATGATATTTGTATTAATTGATTATTAGGAGTACATTTACCAAAGGGATTGTCTCCTTGTTAGCTGTGACATGCTCTGTGTCATCTCAAGCAAATGTCTTGTAATATCTCCTTCTTTCTCTTTCTCCTGCTTCCAGTCATGCTGTGGTGCCCCTTACCCAGGCAAATGCTAATAGAAAGCCTATCAGTGTGTAAAGCACCATACAAATAGGACGATCTATACCATGAGGAATAATTTAGAACTTTGCCTCCTTTTTTTTTCTCCAAGCTGAGTCCCTTGTTTTATTTTTGTGAAATAGCAGGTTTTTTTTTTTTTTTTTTTCTTCTTATCCCAAGGACAATTTCAAATGACTTATCATAGTACTAAGGAGTTTTTCCCCAGTGGTTTGGGAGTTTTAGGACAGTCCTATTTTTCATCTCTCCCTACCTGTTTTTTACTTAGCTCCAATAAATGGTTCACTAGTCAGTAAAAAACAATTAAATGAAAGTAAACTTTGTATTTTCTCAAAAGAGTGAAATCTCTGACTTAAAAGGGGAACTATATGTAAAACCCTTACTTCTTTCTTTTCAAGATCAGCCTTGTGAGGTTATACTGTGTTGGTTATTTGTTGCCCTAGCAGCACAATTAAAACAATATTTGAAAAAGATAAAAGCTTTGTCTCCTTTCTTTTGAGTGACAAGTTCCCCTGCTGCCTTGTTCTTATTTTAATTGAAATATTAGCTTTATTTTAGATAATAATTTTGTGTGTATTTTCCCTTTCTCAGCATCACCATCGCTCTGACTAAATTCCTGAAAAAATATGCATCTTTGAGAAAATACAGTTTTTCAGATCTGAACATGTTCAGACAGCATTTCAGAGAGCAAAATACCGCATTTTCAAAAGCTGTATTAGAGAGAAGACCTGTCATTCCTGTCATTTTCATGATTCTCTTAAACATTGTTGTGTAGCTATGGCTTAATGTAGAAGGGATGTGTGTTCTAGAAAGCTTGGTCTGGAAGCACAGTTGTGCTTTGTAGCCATCAAAGTAGGATCTCTTTCTTACCTGCACCTCCTCAAAAGCTGTTAGCCTGAATTGCTATCATGGATTTCTGTGGGTGTTTTTGTGACTTTGATCCCCTCATGGTTGATAGATCATCACCTTGTTGTTTGAAAACTTATGTCATGAGTTTTGAACTCCAGAGTCTGTGCTGGACTTTTCTTGATGGTGGTATTATAACCAAGACACAGTGGAGCAGAGTGCAGTTGTTCTTCAAACTCTTTAGTTAGCTGCAACACTGGAGAGATTTTTGTTTGTTTGTTTGTTTACTGTTTAACTAATGTAAAAATAAAACAGTGAGGGATCTCTCAAGTCATCCAGGTCTCGTACAGGCATGTATGGGATTTTACTAATTCTGTTTTTGTCTAAGCAGCAAAACTTTCAGACTTTCCTCTTGGAATTGTTAGCAGTTCCAAGTAAGAAGCTTAGTTTGCGTAGTCAGTGAAAAAAGAGATCTTTCCAGAGGGCAGTTTAGAAATAGTATTTTTCGTAGTGCTCTGAGGAATGATTTCTCTCTCCATTGACTGAAGATGAAGCCTAAAAATGCTAGAGTGCAAATACAGGCGTTTCAGTTAGATAGTTAAAATGAATTGGTGCAGCGGAACCTTTGAAAATTGCCTTGGTGTTTTCTCTTTACGTGGTGGATTTGGAAGAAAAATAATGCGTTATTTAGTAGGTCTACTCACTGTGCAGCTTCAGAATCAAGTATGCTAAATAAGTGATTCAGTACGAGTTTATTCCTGTTATCACTACACAGCCATGTAGATAAACAGTAGCTGGTTTTGTCTCTGCACCATCAGTAAACAAAATTCAAATAAATTATAGTGCATAACACAGTGCATGAAAATGTCATTGAGTGTATAATCTTAAGAAGTGCTTTGTTAGGGGACTGATTTTGATTAGTAAATTCTTTACTGCAGCTGAATGGTGCGTGTAAGACAAAGGACCTTACTAATTTTAGATCCCAGCTCAGCTTTAAAAATTGAACTGATCTGATCTCATGAGAAGTTAAACATAAACCATCAAAATGCTATTTTAACAAGAATTCTTTGAAAATGAATAGTTCTCTTCCTTTAATGGCTGCTCATACCCCATCATCAGAAATACAAGTCAGTTTTATATTTAATTTCTTACACCGGAATGGAGACTATCTGCATAGAAATAAAAGCTATACAAATAACTTAATAAGATTAGCATAATGCAGTATGACTTTAAAAAGATAAGTAATCAGGTCTGTGAACAGCTTGACTTTTCTCTATTACTTAAGAATTTGAAATATCTAGAAGTGAAGTGTGTTAGAATTAATGAAAGCCACCCTGCATGAGATAAGGATGTAATGTAAGGGCTCTGTACCTTTTTTCAGCACAGTAAGAACAGAAAACACATACTGATTGATATCACATTGCAATATTTTGATTACTATTAATATTCGGATGACTCAGTAATCTTGAGTACTCTGATACTTCAGTCCTGTTCCCACTCAACCTCCTGGAGATTTCAGTAACCAACAAAGTCTAGACTTGACCTGTGAATGTAGCAAAAGGTATGTTGTTATTTGCTGAGTTGAGCTGATTGTGTGATTACTGCAGCAAAGTCCCTCAGTCAGATAATGTCACGTCAACATCAATTTTAATTAGACCTGTGTGAGAAATACAAGTTTTGATATTCTTGTGTATCAAGAAATAAAGGTTTTATTTTTAGAGGGAGAATGGGATGCTTTTTCATATGCAGCACTCATGTGCACACACATAAAATGAGAGTTACAGCCGATGCTCTGATTTTGCAGTTGGAAAGGTGCTTGGTGGGTGTAAATCTCTCTGCTAGCAGAACTAGAAGGGTTTATAGTCTAAGCACTTGTTATTTTACATTTTCAGCTGATTCTGGTAGCTCCTCTCTACCTGTTGTTTTATGGATTTTGTTCTTAGCAGCAAGAGATGCCCTGTCCTTTAAATGCTCTGCTGAGTTTCTCTTTTATTTCCTTGGAACTTTTTCAGAATTGCACCTCCCAATTACCACCCCGGAATGCTCCAATCAACCTGGACTGTCAAAGGCCAGCACCACAAGCAAAATGTCTCAGAGTTGGAAAAGCCACGACAAGACACATGCTGCCCATCCATGGCACTTGTGGAACCAGACCAATAGTTCACATCTGTAAGACATGATAATGCACTATCGTGAACTGTTTGTGTTTCTTAATGCATTTCTCCGAGAGACAGGGGAGCAGGATACAGTAAGACTCAGCAAGATCATAGCAGAAGGAGCACTTAAATATATCATATCTCTTATACTGTTTGTTTTTGTAACAGCCAAGCTTGTATATGCTTTGCAGATGAAAATCTAAGCTTTTATGCTGAGGGCATTTAAATATCTTATCTACCTAGTTGATAAATACATATCCATGGTCATTCCTGAATGTTTAGGTCTCCTACAGGCTGAGTGATTTCCTTTTCCCACCCTACCACAGACATGTATCTTCCTTTGCAGAGACTATGCATTAACTGAGCCACCAAGATGTATTTAAGAGCTGGTTGTTCAAATGTTGCTTCTTACTTTACAGTACCACACAAATATTACTGTTTTTCAGTGTAAAGAAAAAAAATCTATGTAATATCAATTAATAATAAAACATACAAAAGTATNCTCTGTGCTAACTCCATGGTGCTGTGTCCCTTCTCACGTAACCAGTCCTGCACAAGTTCCTCTACACTAAGCTTTTATGCTAAGGGCATTTAAATATCTTATCTACCTAGTTGATAAATACATATCCATGGTCATTCCTGAATGTTTAGGTCTCCTACAGGCTGAGTGATTTCCTTTTCCCACCCTACCACAGACATGTATCTTCCTTTGCAGAGACTATGCATTAACTGAGCCACCAAGATGTATTTAAGAGCTGGTTGTTCAAATGTTGCTTCTTACTTTACAGTACCACACAAATATTACTGTTTTTCAGTGTAAAGAAAAAAAATCTATGTAATATCAATATTATTAAAGAATGAAAAAGACTTGATGTAAAGAGCCTCTATTTCCGTGTAATCTTTGGCTTTTCTGTATCTCAGTTTTGCTATCTACTACAGGAATTTAATAATATTGATATTACATAGATTTTTTTTCTTTACACTGAAAAACATACAAAAGTATTTTTTAATCTTAATTCCTAGATATAGAAAGTACTCCAAATTACTTTGATTAGGCACTGCTCTTATTCAAACTCTTGAATTTCTTCAGTATTTTAACCTCCACTCTGATTGTCCTGGACTAGTAATGATTGCTTTTACAATAATTATAACACACTCACAATGCGTTTACTCTTGCATATTCTTACCGTAACTCCTTTCTAACGTAGTTACTTTCTATATCTAGGAATTAAGATTAAAAAATACTGAAAGCATGAAAAAGACTTGATGTAAAGCATTGTTCCAGACAGCTTGGTCTCATCAGCTGAGTTACTTAACTAGAGAAAAAGGCAATTATTTTCTCTTCTAATTTCTATATTCTTATAGCTCATTTATTTTTGACAAATATTGCATGATGCTAGGTGTAATTATTATTACTTTCCAGGAATCAGTTATCAACTCCACCAGACCACAAGGACATCCTTAAAGCTCAAGACCTTTCTGTCATCATCAAAGCATATGTGCTAGTCACATCCTTAACACCTTTGCGGGCTTTCATTCATTCAACTGGCACTATCTGGCATCCACCCAAGAAGAAGCACTTTTCTGTAAAGGTGATACCTTCATTTCCTAATTGTTTCTCTTTTTCAGGCAAAGTGTGGACATAAAAAGCAAAAAGAAAAATGGTTGTTCCTCTTCCTTCTTTGTAATCACCATATGACAGTGAATATTCTCCTCATGTCCACCTTTCATTCCTCAGAAGGAGAGGGGTTTGTTTCACAAAGAAGTGAAAAGCCGGCCTGCACAGGGAGGGTTAGGAAGGACCCTGGGGTTTGCTTGCTTCAATGCCCGTTCCTGTCGCTGACATTTGACAGCAGTTGCAAGGCTGAAGTTTTCTCTAAAGCACAGCTGTGGGGGTGCTGTCTTGCTGTAACTTCTTTTGCCTTAGTGTTGACAGTGTTGTGAAAAAGGAAAGTAAATATTTAAAATGGTTTGTTTACAGAATCACAGAATCCCAGAATCACAGAATGGTTGAGGTTGGAAGAGATCATGTAGTCCAACTCCTCTGCTCAAGCAAGGGGGTATTTAGATTTCTTTTTTTTTAAGTGCAGTAAAACAGAATCAAAGAGGATCAGGGTACTTCCACATAAGGAGAAGGAAGTATAGCATGGAGAGAATTGGCTTCCTATGGTCTCTAGGTTTTATGAAGATGCATATTCTACAGCTTCTTTAGTTTGATTAACTCTTGACATCTCTACATGGCTGGAGCAACGCCTGTCTCCATCTGGTTTACTACTATGGGATGTACCTTCCCATAACTTTGTTCTTCTAGCAACTGTGCTTGCAACATGGCAATTCCTCATAAGGAACTACAGTTCTGTGGCTCTTCCTTCCTTTTGAAGGGATAAAATGTCAAAGGAGAGGCAATATCTCAAGATGTCATAGCTCAATGTCTGATGCAGCACCTGAGGATGCTGCAAGTCCGAAATAAGCTTCTTGTGCTAGGAACTGGTCTTGGATTTGCATCAGTGTGAATCACTGTCAGGACTCTTTTGATTATGCCAGCCTTGTAGTGTTTTCAATTTTAGCTATTGAGAAAATGTCTAATCTAAGTTCATTATCTAATCTTTAATTCTAGTTATTGGAGAAAGAGACACCTGTAGAAAGTAAATCATCCCACCTAATTTAAACACTAATTTTAGAATGATACGAGTTTCCTGCTAAAAATATTTTTTCCCTTCCTAGGACTATGACTCATTTAGAGAACGTTTTACATTTTAGATGGCCAAAATTGGGTGAGAGGAGCCTGTGTCCTTTTCTTTACCCCTTCAGAAGCTAAGGAATTCCACATACTATTTTTTTTTTTTGCAATTGCTCTACTTACACTTAGGAAGACCACTCCCCTGCTTACAAACCTTGAAATTCAGGTTTGTTTTATGTTTATTAAAATACCCCAGTGCCCAGAATGTCACTATCATGTCTGAAGTAGGAACCACTTTAAGGGTGAATAGTCATTAGTAAATGTGGTATGGCTCTGGAAAATAATCCCTTCTGAGAGAAGTCTACTGTGAGGGATGCCAACCACCATTTACAGAGCACTCTGGCAGCTGAAGGAGCAGTAAAAATGATAGATAGAAGCTGCAGCGCATATAGAGTTGTTCCAATCCGGTTACTGCTCCTGTGGTATTATATCTTCCACTGCTTTAGACAGACTTGTCAAAATGGCAAGAATTACACAAAAATTGGGCACCAGAGGAAGTATGTCGGTACTGATGTATAAATATATGTTAACAAAAAGATGGAGAACAGGATGTATAAGATTGTCTCCAAGCATAAACTGTGTGCCCTATAAAGGTCCTGGGAGAAGGCAGGTACATTCTAGGAGAAGTGAGACACTGTGTAGTCCAGCAGTTGGAATTCATTGATAGTTCTACTGGGAAAATCATAATGAGGCTTCCACTCTTGATGTAGAGGCATCAGGCAAGAGGTACTAGAAAAAAGATGGTGTCATTCAGAAGACTGTACTTGTGAGGAGATTTAAATTAGTGATATCCTTTGGGACAAGATTACCACAAGTTTCAAATAACTTCATGGAGCTGTCAGATGCTACCAGCAAGATGTACACAGCACAGTGATCTCCTTTCATGAACTCGCTAGTGGAACTATGAGTATTTGGCCCAGCCAAGAAATCTGGCCCAGTATATTTCTAAGCATTCAATTTCTGTCAACTCTAGTGTGGAGGCAGGAAAATTGTTCATTACATCGTGAAGCTCCAACCTGTCAATGGTTAATAAAGACAGAAAGCATCTGTTCCTGCACTGTTTGACATTGACTGATATCCATTAATGTCATTGGGAATGAACATCCTTCAGAGGAGACTTTGGTCCTGAAAAATTTGCTAATGATGCATTTCTCTCTAGAACAGTGGACTGAATTAATCTTTAAAAATTAATGGATGAGAATAATTTTCATCTGCTGTACTGCTGTCATAGATATACTGCCTTTGGTAATGTTGCACAGTAATTCAGAGATCTGCTCGGTGTATATAAGCCTCTGGTCTGCAAATTTTCTCACACTAGTACAGTTAAACCATTATCAATAAGACATTGATCCACAGTTGTGGTTGGCTTGGTCACAGCTTTACTATAGCAAACTCAGTACATTAAGTGTAAAATTTGATTTCTTCTTGCACATAAAAACCCACTTGTGGTTGCCAGAGATAGCCAGAATGTGGTATAAATAAAGGTAAGATTTTTAGAATGATGGAAGTGTATCAGACAATATCCAGTGTTTTAGAGAAACTGTGTAAAGAAAAAATAGAAGTTTAATCTATGAAATAATACTGCATTGCTCCACTGCTTCTCTTTTCATAAATTATTATAAATGATTTTTACAACTTAAATTTATTTATCCTAATCATAATGACAGGACTTCAAAATGACTTTATGAATAAGCATTGACTAAATGGAAATTGAGGAAGAGTTCAAATGCAGCTTGCTTATCAGCTGCTCAGGTTTTCTCTGGATTATACAGATTTTGTATCTCTGTTCAGAAAGGAAGCTACAAAAATAAGCTGATTTTTAGTCAATGTCATAAGGATTTTCTGTGTGTTTAAGGGACTGTGAAAGTGCAGGTCTGGATTTGGGCTGTGATTCTGAAGATGCAGGAAAGGCAGGGAAGCAAATGGCTTTCAGACATACGAATATTTAGTGAAAGACTGTATAATAGCCTTATTTCTTTGAAGAAATGTGGATAGCCTTTTTTAGCTCATCTATCCTTTGACAAATTAATAATAATATAATATAATATAATAATAATTAAATTAAATAAATATCAAATAATATAGTAAATAATTGGAAAACAGGTTGACCATGAGGCAGCAGTGTGTCCATGTCACCAAAAAGCCAATGGGATCCTGGAGTGCATTAAGAAGAGCATCTCCAGAAGATCAGGGAAGTGATCCTGCTCCTCTACTCAGCCCTGGTGAGGCCACATCTGGAGTACTGTGTCCAGTTCTGGACTCCCCAGTACAAGAGGGACGTGGAGCTGCTGGAGAGGGTCCAGCGCAGCGGATGATCAGGGGCCTGGAACATCTGCCCTATGAGGAGAGGTTGAGGGAGCTGGGCCTGTTCAGCCTGGAGAAGAGAAGGCTGAGAGGGGACCTGATCAGTGTCTATAAGTACCTCGAGGGAGGCAGTGAGGAGGATGGGGCTGGTCTCTTTTCAGTGGAGGATACCAATAGGACTAGAGGAAATGGCCACAAACTGAAGCACCAAAAGTTCCACAGGAACTTAAGGAAGAACTTCTTGACAGCGAAGGTGACAGAGCACTGGAACAGGCTGCCCAGAGAGGTTGTGGAGTCTCCTCCCTGGCCAGGAGCCCCACTTGGTTGCAGTACTGTGCCACATGCTCTAGGTAACCCTGCATGTGGTTGGACTAGATAGTCTCTAAAGGTCTCTTCCAACCTTAAGGATTCCGTGATAAAGGGGAACAAGGTTTTTCTGAACTCCAGAGTTCCTTCATCTCCATATCTGGGCTGATGTGCTGGAAAAATATAGTTCTATGGTTCCATGATTCTATGATAAAGGCTTTCTAGGTTAATAGTTGCATGTGGTACCAATTAAGAGATGGATCTCAATCAATGTGTGAAATAAATCCCTTCATATAAATGCATATTATGCATGTGTACTGAGCCAAAGATTAATCCCTGATGATCCCTGAACAATTTTATGTTTAATAGAATCTCTTGTGTGAAACACTCATTTTTAATGAATTATCTCAAAGTTTGACAGCCTATAGAAATACTCACCAACTTTGTCTGTACATTAGCATTTCTCAGACTGGTCCCAGTTCTTAACAGAGGGGTAAAATTTGATGGGCTTTAGTGTTCCATGCCCTGCATCACCTGGGGAGATTTTCTGTGCTGTAGACAGCTTCTCACTGTCCCTGCTCTGGCTCTCTGTCCGTATGCTTATCCAAAAATCTATCAGGTGTATCGTGGATTTGAATTCTTTGGCTGATGTACTCACATCAACCTAGATGTCCTTAGCTGAAAATATGTTCTTAAGTGATTTGCAAGTTGTAGAGTGAACATAATAAAGCTGTTTGCTATTGTTTAATAACAATGGTATGGTATAAGTCTATGATTATCATTGAAATTCTCTCTCCTATTAGTCATTGACTAATAGACTAATTGAATCAACAAAAATATTTTTCACGATTAACAGATGTGAAATAAAACCAGACCAGGATCTATCCAGTAAATAAGTCTTTTAATATCACATGAAGATCTGGCTTAGAGGAGAATATGGAATTTGCCTTGCATTATTGCCCTCATGTGGCCAGTGTTGATATTATTTGAAGTAATAGTCACAGATAGTTAAAATAAAATAGAATGCAAACTTAAATGCAGATAAAGAGTAAAATATTTAGAAACAGCAGAAACACTCCTCCCCTTTCATAAAAATTGCTAACTCTTTACTGTATTTTAGCAATTTTGGAAAACAGGTTCAATTCAAAAACAATTATTGAGCTCTTTTGTTGGATTAAACTATATACTTACTTGGGAATATAATTAAATTAGTGAATTAAATTCTATAAAATATGTATGCATTTAGCTGTCCTTATAAGTAGCTTGTGTACAGAATAATGTTCTCAGAGCATAATGAGAGGCTGTCTCTGTTTTCTGTCCTCATAACGTCTAGAACCTAGTTTTTATTTTTCTCACTAATATCATATCAAAAGTGTTTATGGCCTAGAAGAGATCAAGTACCTGTTTAGTCCAACTTTTTGTTTCTGACAACATCTAAGAAAGATAGTATAAAAAACTGTGTATTGTGTGAAAAGTGTAAATTTTTTGTGTAAAATCATACTCTCTCCAGGCAGACTCTACCAGTTTCTGTCAATCTGCACTATAAAACACACTGAATTGGAAACGGAATATATATCATATATCATTCCACTATATCATATATATATTTATATATAAAGCATACATATTTGTTTAATAAGGCCCAGTACAATTTTGTGTTTTGTAGTTTTCTAATTGACTTTTGAATCTATTTATGTTTTTGATCTTACCAATAACCTGTGGCAAAGAACCTCCATTGCGGTACATGAGAGATTTTTTTTTTGCTTTAAAAATTTTTATTTGATCATTTAATTTCATGTCATTGGTTCTTGTTTTAAGAGAATGAATGAATAATCCTTCTTCCTTTACCTTTTATATATTTGTCTCAGTCTGTTATGTAGTGCACAGAAAGCGTTAAAATTCTTCTAAATATAAGCATTCCGGTTTCTCTAGTAAGAGCTCTTTTTTCACCTTCCCAAGACTGATCATTTCTTATGAGAATTATGTATGTCAGAAGTAAGCCTTTTCTGTCTTATCCAGGCCCTTAGCTCTCTGCTCTTCTCACGGTCCTCAGATTTTCTCGCTCTAGTTCTTCAGTCCAGGCAGCTCTGTAAGCTCCCAGCTTTCCCATTTTTATTCTCCTTCTCATCTTTTCCTTTTTGCTCTCCAGAGTACCTTAATCAAGCTGAATGAGAACAGCTTTCTCTGAAACATGGCATTCACTAAAATGAATATAAATGCAAGACTGGGACATTGATTTGTAGTACTACCTCCAGTACTTGGTCCCAAAAGCAGGTTTCTTCTCTCTCCTTGCCAAAGACCATATTTCAGGTAGGAAAATAAAACACTATTTTTAGCTTCCAATTAGATTCTTTTCTCCTTTTATAATCTCACATGAGGCGTACCTTGTAGAAGCAAATTTAATTTGGGAGGAAATAACAACTTCTTTCAGAATCTTAGGACTCTGTTCTCCTGGAACAGCTTGTTTTAAACATACATATTTGTCTCTCACAATGATTTGAGAAATGCTGTTAGTAAATCATGTTTACTGTTCCACTGAGAAGTCTATGCTAGGGTTGGGAAACCATTTTAGTTCAGTTCCATCAGCCCTAATTTAGAGGTTGCTGAAACTAATGAAAAACTTGTCATTGACTTCAGTGATCTCTGGACTTATGCTTAAGAGCAGGGATCTTTACAAGAAAATTTGCTCATGGTCTTTTGTCCCTTTTTCCACCAGCCAAGATTCAAAATAAGACATTCAGGGACAACCACTAAAGTGAGTAAAAATTTGGCGATTTAAACCTGAAATAAAACAAAGTATATCTTCTATGTAAGTAAATTAAAAGTGTTAAGGAGCAAGAGTTGTTTGGCCTGAGCTATTAAAAAACCTTTCTTTTAAATAGCTTATATAAATAAAAAAAATATGCATAAGTGGGAAATTTACTGTATAAGCTAACTGAATAATGTCCTGGCTTCTCCCTTTATCAAGTGTTGTGTCAGAGGTTCAGAGAAATGGTATGACATAACAGTAAATCAGAGGCTGGAATAAACAGATCTACCTGAAGCTTGTACTATAAACTTGTGATAAATTGCTGCACTGTTTTCTCTGTGATATATTCTAGAATCATTGATTTTGATTATGGGTACATTTTTCTTGCATTATACATCTTGCAACTTTTTCTGTCTACAGGAGAGAGTGAGTAGGTCTGTGTTAGCAGGCAATATAGGAGACAGTTCCATTGCAAAATATGTTTTTGTCAGGCCTTTGGCATGGAATCAGTTTGTATTCTTACAGGCACCTTAGATATCTAAATACCTCCGCACGTATAGTCAAAAAGATTCGTGTTTGTGTGCAAATGGATGTTTCTGTATTTATGAACAAATACTTACGCCCCAAATTATTTGGATTTAGTGGAGAAATATCACCAAATACAGATCCAGTGAGAAGATAAATGTACAAAAATGGATTGAAAATACAGAGTTCATTCTGAAAAAGTTATCAGAGATTGATTGATTCAAATAAAAATACACTCAGCTGTTTTCAAAGACAGGAGACTGCCTTAACTCTTTTGAGTCCTTGCAGACCCAAGCAATCACAAAAAAAGTGACATTTCCAGTTGCAGGGAGAGCGATATGAAGAGGACATCCTTCCTCATAATTTCAAGGAAAGTCAATTTTTGAAACTGAAGGTCATGCTTTACTTTACTTAGAACTAAATATTGCCCTCAAATATGTTACAGATAACTCTGCTGCCTAGTTTTGAAGGACCAGATCAAGGATTCATACAAATCCTGTAAAGTATGTTGCACCAGATTCCAAAATGCATTCAATATTATGCTGAATTATTCAGTAGCTCCCATAGACT
Organism: Crypturellus undulatus; assembly: GCA_013389825.1. Taxonomy (NCBI): domain Eukaryota; kingdom Metazoa; phylum Chordata; class Aves; order Tinamiformes; family Tinamidae; genus Crypturellus; species Crypturellus undulatus. The sequence goes on along the minus strand of VWPW01019417.1, from coordinate 99,053 downwards.
TTCATCTTCCATTTTCTTGCTTCTTAGGGTGTCTGGTAGTGAGTTTAGTGCTTAGCTATAACGCAAGATGTGAGATACTCTTGCAGAAAAAAATGTTCATTTCCAGTAGTTTGAAGAAAATCCATATTGAAAAAGTTTATCGATTTATTAATGACATGTAATTAACTGGAAACCAGTGAGCTATGCAATCAGAATTAATAGCAGTAATACAACAGAGAAACCACAATAGTAGGCACTTAAAAAAGGCTAATAAACAGCTATAAATTTCTAAATATTCTTCTATAAGTAACTGCATGAAATCCTCACAGGCAACACCTCCAACATGGTTTTGTGCACCCAGCCTCAAAGGTAGCATGAGTTACAAACATAGGCCCCCTTTTGTGAGGGTGCAGCTTCCCAATTTGCACGTCTCTTGTCGCACATGGGGGCACTCCAACTTGTGTGTCCATATCATGTCTTTGCATGCTATTACTACCTTCTAATGCACTTGCTGCTGAGAAAGGCCCCCGCAAAGCGACACCAACACCCTCCTCCTCCCTGTGCTGGGTTGTCCCTGCTTCCTGCACCTCATTTGGGTACAGATTCCTCATGGATAAGCAGCCCTGGTCTAGGCAGAAGCCGTGATGCCAAATAGATAACTTCAGGCAGTGCCAAACTAGGTTTAGGCTGCAGGTGTTCCTACTCCAAACCCTCTCCCTGCTGCTACAAATTTTTATACTCCTTTTATATATTTTTTTTATATTCCTTCAGATTCCCCTTATAGTCATTGGAGGGGCAGAGCAGTTTTAGCTTACAGTTAATTTTACTCTTTTGAGATGTCTACCTTTGAATGATACAAATCTTGCTTGCCAGGGCCTGCATCCTGCAAGGAAGTATAGAAAAAATAGACATTTATTTAGTGCCTAGGTATTTGACATGCAGTCTTCCAGGGTGGGAATCATCTCCAGATTATGACACTTACATATCTTCATGTGTGCTATGCCTCTCAACTTCTATTACAATCAACAGAAAGCTACTTAAGGCAGTCAGTGAATGTAGTTGTTTTAATTTTGTATTTATTCCCATCACTGAAGTCAGTTAAGAAGAATCTTACTCTTTTGTCATGAGGCAGGATTGAGCTAGAAGGCAGTCCCAGAAGGATTGTACAGTAAAAATAATTAATATCTACTAGTGTTAGAATAGCCCAGTCCATGTAGCGTACATGCCATGCCCGTAGCTCAACACACGTTGAACAGGGGTCTTAAAACAAGGGGTGACTACCGAAGGGTCTGCAGCACTGCTAAATCATTTCTAATCCAGGAAAAAACCCTCAGCTAACCATTCATCTAGCTGGTCTAGTCTGCCCCAGAATTTCCCCTCAGAAATTCATTTGCAGAAATCATGCGAAAAGAGCATCTTTTCGAGAGAATTACTACAGCAGCCATAACATCCAGCCCCATAGATGGTACATTTGTCTGCTCTTCATGAGCGTCCATGAGTATATGCATGAGTCTATTGCCAGTGGGGATTGTGTTGTCAGTTAATTGTATCTTTTCTGCATACTGGGCTTTAAACTAATGTTTTTGATTTTTTTTTAGGAGCCAGTGGAATCTATGTCACTGATATCATAAGGCTTACTTTAGTGACTGCACATTTTATAAAGTGAATGTCAAACTGGAAGGAGAAAAAGCATTTTAAAATCAATATTGAGTTAGTCAGATAAATCATTTTTTCATTGGCTTACCCTAAAGCAAAAGTAGTTATCAGAGAGCTAAAATTCAATGAGGTAAAGTTAATCTTAAGAATATTTATGTTTCTAGTTCGTTCTGCCTTTAGAGAAAATGTGTGCTTCAGCCACATAATTTGGCTGCATTTACACATTTTCTAAAAGCATTATATAAACACATGCAGCATACTGCGGACTGCATGCAGCCAGCTTGTGGATGAACATTTTCAAGCTCCTGAGAAGTTTAGTAATTCTATATACAATGGTGTCATTGTACAATATATACATGCATGTGTGCATTAAATTTTACAGCCTACTAAAATTTAATCCCTATTCCTGTACTCAAAAATTTGCCAGGCAGAGGTCAGCTTTCTCCCAGAGTAAATTCCTGTGATTCCCACCAGATTTTTTTTTTCCATTCTGTTCTCTTTTTGCTATTCCATGCTACTTTCAATCAGACTGAGTCGCTAATGAAATTGAACCTTGCTGGAGCAGATATTTCCTTTGAAGGTGAGAGAACAAACATGAGTAGTGACCATGTGAAATAACCTTCAACTCAGTAAGAATTACATTTTACAGTTGAACACAAATAATTATAAAGTATCAGAATTTTTTTTTCATGAATTGAAATCAAACCTGGACTATTTATTTTTCTGATGTCTTTTTTGGTTCTGAACTAAACTGGCTAAATATATATTTCAGTCATTGGCTTAGAATAACCATTGTCCAAAAACCTGGACATCTTCTATTGAGGACCTGATGAGCTTGATTTTTTTTTAATCTGCCTGGGAAAAGCATTATCTGTAATGCAGTCCCTAGGAGAAGCCAGCATTATTTTTATGTGCTTTCTGTTGGAAACAGTTTGCTGTTTTAGCAAATAACATGCTATTAGCACCAATAGGACCAATCAGTCTGTCTTCCTAATTCAGACTGGAAGCATATGCATTATATATCTGTTGTGCTGCGTGTGCTAAAGAACGCATTAAGTTAGGCTAATAGGGCCTTTATCTGCCTGTCTTGTCCTTCCTCCCAATAATCTCCATCTCTCCATTCAAAATTCTGCATCTATTTATGATTCCTATGCAGAGAAGCTACACACCTCCCCGCTTAGTTCCTCAGTATCTTAGAGTTAGGAAAACTGCCAGCAGGTGTAGGAGGAATGTCAGTGATGTCCAGGATCTGACTATAAACCTTCATCTTCTTAATGATTGTGCTATTCCGCTAGGGAAACACAGTTTTCATATGTTTGTGTTGGGGACTTTGGAAGTCTGAGTGTTAGGACTTCCTCTCAATCTGTTGTGTCAATGAAGTAGTGCATGAGATAAGATTATGCATAATCTCTTTCTACAAAGCAGTTCCAGGGCTTTTTTGCCCTAAAGATTGATGGAACCAAAGTACAAACAGAAAATTACTCTATGGCATAAAAGGAATTTGATGTAACTAAGAATTGCAACATAATGCATATATCCAAAGGTTATATATGCAAATGAAGTTTCAAACAGGTTTGTCAGAAGCAGGAAAAAAGAGTTCCAGGCCTTGCAGTCTCAGTTCATATCTGTGCATGAGGCACATCATTGCTTTTAATTAGTAAATCTTGGAAAGGAGCTACTTAGAATAAACCAAGAGGTGATAAGAGCAGAAAGACAGACAGAGCAACTTCCTACCCACCAGTTATTTACCAGCCCAACAGGTTGGAGTTACTGGCACTGAAAAAAGCAAAAAGCAAAGGAAGATCAGCTCCTGTTTGCTTAATTTTCCATAGTTGGCTATAGGCAATTATATAGTATCATTTGAAAGGGGTTTAGAGTGGAATATCTTGCCTGAATATCTGGCCTGTTAAATGTAATATCTTGCCTGAAAAAAAAGCCCAAAACCATTCATCCATGCCAGTGCAGACAAGTACGGTTGGCAGCATTTGTGCTCCCTGGGAGAAACTCAGTGAATCAGAGAAAACTGGGGGATCAAAGGCCAGCAGAGAGACCAGTTCCCTGTGGCTTGCATGCTTCAGTCTTTTTACTTGTCCTGCTAGGACAAGACTAGATGAGGACAAAAAATATATAAAGACTCTTTTTATAGGGTGAATATGTATGACTGATAAGAGCAGCAGAGACAAAAGTGTTAATGCAGGTATGTCAATATGTCATTGGGAGGATTCCTGTAGCTGAAATCCTTAGTGTATGCAGGATTCCCATCCAACTATAGGCTATGACTGATGCCATAGGTGACTCACAGTGAATGTGACCATAGGGTGACTGATTCTTTTTTCAGCATAATCTTTCTTATATATTCTGTTTAAAGCTTGTTAACTTGAGATAAGGATTTGTAGTCAGAATTCAAGTGTGGTAATCCTTGGCAAAGTAGTTTAACTGTGTGTTGTTACCATGAATTTCTACCGCTGAAGAAATTAAGTGTTGCAGTTTCAGTTGCCCAGAACCAGTTAATAGGAAAAGGTAAGTTTAGACTGTGCATCAGCAATTTTTAGTGACATTACTACAAAGATTATTTATGGTATACTTATTTATAAATCAGTCTATACTGGAATAGCCAATGTAGCTTTTAATGCTACTTTTCATTACTCTGGAGATGAATAACAACTAAAGTTGACATTCTGAAGCAAGCTTTTCAATGTGTTATCATCTCAAGCATTGCTTTAGTGTAGAGGTATAAAATACATGTAAACTTTTTTACAGCTGCAAAGATTTTTTGAGGTGTTCTTCAAAGGCATTTCTCCCCAACAAGCCTTTAACAACATGAAAGAAGCTATAAGCAAACTCCTGCTGATTACTGAGGTCTTCAGTGAATCATCCGCCTCAGGACCAAACTCTTTCAATCAGTAAGTACTTTCCAATGGTCACCACTATGCTTTTGTCAAACAGCTCCTTAGAACAGAATCAAAAGGCTGTATGTCCTAAAATAACAAAATGTCCTAATATGTTCTAAAATAACCGTCCTACCTCCTCCTCTATTTCATGCTTATTAGGGTGAAGTGAGGACACATGCTGCATTTAGGGAGTAGAGCTCTTTACCGTCTAGTGTTTCTGACGTGATGATGAATACCTAGTTTTGATGAATACCTAGGACCATAATATGTGTCCCATTAAGTGGTTCAGGCAGAACAAATTAACAGAAATCACCCACAAGTATGTGTTATCCATGGGATTTCACTTCAGTGAGTCTGCTATCATATATCAACTGGTTAAAGTCAGAGTAGCCCCAGTCTGTTTGGGTCTGCCGGGGACAGGGTATCTGAACAACAGACAGTTGTGAAATACTGGTAGAATGTACCTTATGAATCATGCCTAGGCAGCGGTGTTCACTTTTATGTGGGTGTTAAATCTTTGGGATCACTTCTATTTGTGTGTTTGAGTTGCTATACAAAGATCAACATTTATATGGACTATGTTTACTAATTAAGATTAATATTTGTTCTATATATGTTCTATCACATTTCTGGCATTTTTATGGTAAATAACAAATATGTTACAATTTATTATGTCTCATAAAATTTATATATTTTATAAAGCTATTTGAGAACCCAGCTGTTTTAATAGCAATAATATGAAGCTCATTATTTGGCTTATGCAAGTGGGGAAAAAAGCTTACATTGTGGGCCCAGAGGGTGTGTAAGAAGTGAGGAGTGTAACAGGAGTAGGGCTATTCTGACCATGCTCCACACTCCAGTATCTGTTTGACACCCAGCAGGATGGGTGTCTCGCACATATGTAGCCCAAAGATTTGCTTAGAGTTCATGGTCCAGGCCTTCAAATGTCCACACAATTGCAACAGAGATCCTCGGGCTCAGTAAGCCCAGAGAGTTTTGTTTCTTAGACATCTACTGACCTCCAGATGTCTCCAAAGCATTTGTGGGACTTCACCAAAATGCATTTCATCCTCTAGGAAGACAACCATAAAAACAGTTCTCCTCCCTTACTGTTTGGGAAGTCAACCAAATAGTCTATAGCACTTTCTTCATCAGTCCATTGTGATTCTCCCTGTATTTTAGTTTTCTGATTCTTCTTGAAAATGTAGACGCTGTTTGCTTTCTCTGGACATTCGTGTATATTTTCAGTCATTGTGGTATAAATTTCAAAATAGTAGCTAACCTCACTGTGTCTTATTCCTGTTATACTGTATTTCAGATGTAGCCAGTGTTTCCAGATGCTAACCTTTGAAATTGGATTCAACACCTCCGTATATCCAGTAGTTCTTAAAGTAAGCAAATTGCAATACATTTCTTACAGATGTTTTTTGGGGGTCCCCAGGAGTGCCCTAGATGTTAAAAGTTTACCAAACAAAAGAAGAAGGATATATGAAAATGGAGGGTTTCTGTGGGAGAAATATTATAAATAGACAAGGCTGCTGTAAGTTTACCACATTCAAATGTGTGAACCTTTCAGTTAGTATTACAGGACTATCATCCCATCCACTCCATCCGAAAATGAGCTAAACGATACTGATAAGAAGCATTGCATGCTAGAAAGGTTAGGTACTATCTATCTCTGCTAAAACACAGCTGAAGCAACCATGTTAAAATACCACAAATACCCTTTAATAACTTTAATATAAAGGTCTCCATGAATAGTACTGTACTTCATCAGTCCATAACCTGCTTTGCCCTCCACTGCCTTCTTTCCTGACTGTTCCTGAAATCTTTTAAAGCAGAGAAAGATGGCAACACTGACATAAACTCACTATGCCATGTTTGTATCACTTCTGTCTCAGGAATAGCCCAGTGAGCCACAACAGTTGTTATGCTTTCCAGCTGCTTTTTAGTAGTCCTTATATATACATATAATAAATGTGTGATAAAATACGCATATAGTATTTTTATCCATATGTATCATAAACAAAAAGCTAAAAAAGTTATGCCTAAATATGATAATGAGATGAGATACGGGAGACAACTTTTTAAAGTAATCTTCAGTTAAAATCTATTCAAATTGCCAATAACAACACTGCAGTCAGTCTCTCCAGTGCTCCACAAATCATGGCCCTTTAAATATATAGAAAAATGGACTCATGTGAAGACAATACCCTTAATAAGACAAAAGGGATATTTTTAGCTAGTATAGGAAATACGACATGTCATCCCACTTTTGGAGTGTTTATTAAATTAGCTGTAGATTGTAAATAAATTCTTTTCTTCCATTAACTGCTTAAAACTATAAACATAAAGCAGAATCTTCTGGTAGAACTATCATATTTACCTGCCTGCACAGATGTCTCACCCATCAATTATTACAGTAAATCAGTAGTGTTCAGTAGTTTGCTATGAAATAAAACATAATCAGTCTCATAGATTAGTAACTTTTATTACTAAGCATTGACTGATATTTTACCTTGAATAGTATTGACATAAAGCTGAGGTATTTGTACATCCCAAACAGCTTAAAGTTGCATTTATGTTTATGCTATAATATAATTCATTAATATTTTACAAACAGGAATTTGGTTTTTGTGTTTGTATATTGTAAAAATTATATCTTCATCAGTGATAACTCCTAAATAACTGAGTTTTGTACGGGATGTGTTAATATTTGAGCTGACTTTTTTTCATTATTTTTCAAATTGAACACATTTAAGAATAGTTATGAGATAAATGAGAATGCAATATTATATTCTACCCACTGGAGGTCAGCAAACATTATGGTGTAGTTGTTATAGAAAATGTAGTTATGCATTTGCTATATTATAATCCTGTCTTATTTGTGTTAATATTGCTTTTTTGTATAAATGCTTCCAGTTTGGTATACATAATTATGGAAAGACTGGACTTCATAAACAGATTCCTACATTGTTTTCCATTAGGTGCATGATAACTTTGATTTTCAAGATGAAGATGAATCAAATATTCAGGACCAAACTTTCAGAGAATTTCTTTTTGAAGATACTTTTAAATTTCTAATATCTAATGAAGCATCCACTTCCAGTTTTAAAGAAGCTTTACAAAACATATATGGATCAATTACGAGCAAGGTACTTAATTACACCATTTTTAGAATCATGGAATGGTTAAGGTTGGAAGGGACCTTTAAAGATCTCTAGTCCATCGTCCTGCACATACAGGGTCACCTACAACATGTTACACAGGATTGCTTCCAAGCAGGTTTTGAAGATCTCCAGAGAAGGAGATTCCACAATCTCTTTTGACAACCTGTTCCAGTGCTCTGTCACCCTCACTGTCAAGAACTTTTTCCTTAAAATAAGTTTTTATATTTTTAATTATTAAAAAATATTCTAAATTGTATTTCAGTACGTAAATACAGGTGCCAACTTACAAAAAATGAAATATTTATTTATTCACAATACCTGTTTTTTAAAATCTGGAGAAATCCTGAGAAATATTTAATTATATTGGCTAATAAAATTTTCCTAAGCAAAAATTTTCTGCTCAAACTATGTCATTTCCCAAATTACAGTATGTTAAAGCTGCATATAAAGCTTTAGTAAAATAATTTCCCTGCCATTTATTTTTGAAATGGCCTATTTTTATATGAATTTGTGTGTTTTTGTAAACCTAGAATACATTAACTGAAATAAGTAGATACATAAGCATTAGAATTAAATTTGAGTTCTTACAACATTCTATCTCATTTGGAATGCAAGACCAATTATCAGATTTTCTTTTCCCGTTTTTAAAGTCCATATAATGTCTCCATTACTTGTGAAAACTCTTTCTGATGAGCTGAGAGTTTCCTTTGCAGTCTTTCCCTCAATCTGGGCACTGGTAGGGGGCATTTCTGCAGTGTCCTATTTTGAGTGCTTATAGGATATCTGTGAAACTACTGCCTCTTTGTATCTTGTATTTGTATCTTCTCAGATAGAAATAAAACAGGCTCGTGGTTTCTAAATTTACATTAGGAAGCCACAGATAGATGGTGATCATTTAAGTCTTGTTCCCTTAGGATATCAGATCATGTTTCAAACTGTCCACTTCGCTCTCTGTATTTTGTACACTCTGTTCCCATGATAACTCTAAGATGTCAGGTTCTTTTCTACACAAAACTAATACAGAGTATAATTTACTGTAGACTGCGAAATGGGAAGACCTATGAAGGAGCTCATTTATCATGAATTTGAACGAGGTTGGGCCAAATGGAGAGATGTTGTAGCTTATCCCTTTCATCACCAGTGGGAATGGGGCTAATGAAAGCACATTGTCTTCTAAGTGTGTTCATGCACAAATGTCGCCCTTTTTTTATAGGATGGAACCTACCAGAAAGATGAACAATGTTTATCTTTAGAAGAAGTCAATTCAATTAATAATTTTGTAAAAGAGCTGAAGAATCTTGGGCAATTTGAGCTGGTAAAACAAACAATTTTGTTACAGTTTATATATACTTAATGCAAATCTGTTAACATATTTCCTTGCCTTTCTGTGTTGTCAGAGGGACATGCATCACACTGTATAGTGGAAGGTCAGCTAGTTTATGTTTGGAGTGGAGAGAGAAAGAAATAAAAATGAGATTTGTATAAATGAAAAGGAAGCAAACAATATGTTCTATGCCTTCTCCACGGTTTAAGTGAGTTCATTTCTGGAGAAGAGTGAAGATTCCATAGTAAAAGTCAGTGCCCATGTATAGACAATGCATTTAATGAGGGAAAATGCTGCAAATCGGGAAGTATTGGGGAAAAGAAAGATCAGCTGGCTATCAGGATTTCTTCTAGGGCTACTGGAATAAGCATCAATTTTGGAGATAGATGAGTCAATCAGCAGGGGACTAGAAAGGCAAAGAAAACAGGACATCGTCACCAGTGGGAGATCAAGGGAGCAGGGAGCTCTTGGTTGACACAGGTCAGGGCAAATATAGAAAGGCTTGGCTGCAGAGAAGAACAGCCTGATATTAAGTATCAAAAAGGAAGGATTGTAGGGATACTTTTTTAAGTGTCTGAAAGAATACTTTTATTTAAGAGGGAAATTGTTGTCTAGGTCTGAAAATCGAGAGGCTTTGAAAGGAAAAGGAGTTGGACTTTAACCTCAGAACCAATTAGTCTGGTTTACAAGGATAGCCAAGAAGACAGTTATTTCTAGATGTGGAAAGAACATTCATATAAGCATGTAGCATATAGACGCCTAATAATATTTCTATAAGCTACCTGCACTCAGTTCTTATATTTTCTAACTTCTTTGGAGAAGAATATTATCACTCGCAGTCCCTAATCAATGTCTTTCTTTGCAGCTTTTCCCATCTGCTGCACCCCACATCCAAACTTTGCTTCATGACCTTTATCACATGGCAGACCCAATGAGGCGTCTTGGTTCAGTCTTGACCTCACATTGGTTGCTTTCCAGTTTACTTGAAAAGTTCCAGTTCATGACAAAAAAGTCACGTGCAAATCTCGCCGAATGGTAAGATAGCTATTATATAATATGCATGTTTTCTCAGTAGATATAAATTGGAATAGCTCCAGTGAGTGCCATGAAACTTAATCTCATGGTAGATGTATACACATTTACAGCACTTAGAGTGAAGGTCCATCATCCCATCATGGAGCACTGCCAGCCATTCTGCCATTAAGATTCCAGCTAGATTTTCACAGAGGACACAGTTTTACCCCCCTGTTTCTCTAACAAATTATTTTCTGGGTTTCTGGGTTTTAGAACATTTCTAAGAAATATAAAGTGAGTTGGGTAGGCTGTTCCTGAATGACTGTAATTAGGAATATTTACCAGACAAATTTTAACAAGTGATTTTTTCCTAAAAAAGTAAGGAGTGTTTACCAGAGTTAAGACTGTCCTTTAATTTATTCACTAATTAAAGGCAAAACTATGAAAAAGAAGCTATTTTTTTTCTAAAAGAAATTAATATTTTTGAGTTGCTCTGTCCATGTGCAACAAGAGTCAATTAAAAGGGCACCCATACTCTAAGAACCTCATTTTATCTATTTTAAAACTGAAAAATGTAAAGACAGGCTGGATCCATTGAGCTTCTGGCAAGATATTTTAACTTTCATAAGAAGGGAAGGAGAAGGAAAGGAAGGAAGGAAGAGGGAGAAAAAGAAAGAGAAATGAAGAGAGGGAGGAATGGAGAAAAGTTGTGGTATACCATATATTTGGAATGAAATAAAAAAAAAAAAATGTTTTCCAGACTAATTGTTTCCTGGCTAAAGATATTTCATGCATATATCTGCCATACTTCTTTTCTGGATGCAGGCATAAGTCATATTATTTGGGCAAACAAGGGCTCAGGAATATTGTCACGTTAGAAAATGTGTGTACAAACAAAATGATCATGTCCATTTTGCTTAGAAAATACTAGAGTCAATACATGAGGTGACTGTAAGACTCACTCAGTTTTAATTTCATTTTTCAGTGAATTTGAGTGTAGCTTTCAACAAGTCAGCCATCTGTATTTTTGTTTGCCTAACTATAAAGTGGAGATTATGCTTTACCATTGTTCTAGGTAACTGTTTATTAGTGTTTTGAAAATATACAGTTCCATGAATGTGTGAAGAATTAATGTTGTTACTGCTGACCACTCCATGAAAAGCAACTCTAAGATGCAGCTGCTTGCCCTTTTGCCAAAATATTTAGCTTTGCATATCAAAGCATACCAATGTTTAGCAGCTTTCTGTTCTAATCTAAGCTATGCCACTCATTCACTTTGTGCAAGCCCCTTGGCTTCATTTTTTTTTCTTCAAGTTGAACATAACTGTATAAATCTCTAAAAGTACCATGACTCAATTGCAGACCTTAGGCCAGTCTTCTAGCTTGTGTTCTATTTTTCTGCAATGACTAAGTTAATAAAGCCGTTCTGTCCAAGTGTTTTGACATTGCTAAATTACAAGCTCCCATCCTCATAGTAACTTATGTGTGATGATGACGCTTGTACCAGGTATACACATAATTATACATAATTGCAAGAAAGCAAGCGGAGAATAAAACTGGCTTCCTGAATATCTCTGGTAGGTATTCTTTGAGGTTTGATTAACCTGTCATTAGTCTGTAGATGAGTTTGACACCAGGACACTTTGCCTGAATGTCTTCTGTTTAAGACCAAGTGGTTTGACTAGTTTTTTAGCTGTTCTTATTTCATTTCCTATGTAAAATTGCTATATCCCTTTAAAAATCTGGTAACTTACATAACTGACTGTCCAACCAGACAAGCATGGATACTTATAGTAAAAACAATGACTTTTGACTTAGGTATTATGCATTTATACAATTCACCAATCATGAATCCATACAATGGAGGTAGGATTTAAAGAATTTTTCTGTCCTTCCTTTCTCATCTACATTACCAATGTTGAAATCTACAGTGACTTTACTAAGCTCTCTGAATTCCTTCCACAGGAGAAGCAAAAAGAGTTCTAGAAACTCTCCTCAAACTGTGATGAAATGGTTAAAGCCCAGGTGAGAATGAGTGTCTCATAGGTATTGATGTGACAAAATTCCTTGAAAGTGATGAAATTGATTTTATGTTGTTTGTGCCCTGTTTTTGAACTCTGTGTATTTTCAGCTTGTGATATGACTAAGAGGTATATGCTTTTTGTCTGTCAGAATAGGAGCTATGAAGTACATACAAACAAGCACATACAAACAATGTTTGACTGTGTCAGACTGGGGAGAAGCAGAGTTGTGTGGAAAACTAATACTTCTGTATTTCTATAAGAAACAAGCCAAAGCAGGTCAATAAAGCTGTAAATGCTTTTATGAGATCAGCTGATATGTGTGAGCTGGGAGCTTCCACACCAGTCCTTTAGATCTAAATAAAAGCTGCAGCCTTCAAACTGAATTCAACCTGAGAATAATTATTTGGATTTTAACTTGGTCATGCTCATCATGAGGGCAGTCTGAGAAACAAGTATGATTGAGGTTATGATGATGAAGAAGAGGATGACAGCAAGGAAATCTGAGATAAGATCACTAATCTGCAAAGGAAAGGAGAGATCTGGTAGTAAGTGCCAAGAATCCCACTCTTGAGTCTGCAGTTTTGTAGTTGCCCTTTGAGGATGAGCGTAAGATACTTTATTCTAGTGAATAAGTATGAATAAGTCAAATGCCTTTGTGGAAAACATGTCTGCAATCGAACAACCTGCAGCAAATAGAATTTACACTGACAGTTGATAAAAAGAAAAAATCCCTAGTGATGGTATCTCACAAAATGACCTCCTGTTGCCACCCACAACATATCTATCAGATGACAGCTTACATCTTTAGACCATGAGGACTGTGTTAGGATTGCTGCTGTCAGTCCTTTACCTTTCTCTTTAGTGAAATCACAGCAAGTCTTAAAACCGATTCGTTGTCAATAGACTGGATGGCACATGATCTGAATCCCTCAAAAGGTGACTCCACAAACATGCGCTCACACAGAGTTCCTATCATACAGTCAAGTTCATTAGAACTAACTACAAAGTGTAGGCAGTGTGCTCCTCCATACTCAGTAGCTCCTACATGATACCGACTAAGGTAAAATAAAGGTCCACTCCTGGGTGAATGTCCCTTGAATAACAACCTCTGGAGCAAAGGTTCAGCAGAGTCAAGGGTCTCAGCCACTCTGCCTGAGGAAGAGCTTCATAACTGAATCATTCCTCAATCCTACTGACTGGGAGGAACTTGGAGAAAAGAAAACTTGATGCTAACGATTGAAAAGCTAAGTCTTCAGCAGAAATGCATTCATTTGGTTATCTTTCTATAATACTACTTATAAATATTACATTCTGTTACCCTAATATAACTAGGTAGATTAGATTAGATTAGATTAGATTAGGTAGGTAGATAATTAGGTAGATAGATTTCCCATTGTCTGATCACGAGCACGATCTCTTTGCAGAATTGACATACGTAGTTCACAGAGTACATTTGGGACCTGGGGTCCTTGCAGTGGTGTTGGCTAAAACACTCCTGTGGTATCCTTTAACTAAAACAAAGTCTGGAGTTTTCCAGAGTTAACACATCTCCTTTTCACCTTACAGAAGAGTTTGTGACTGGGCACTGTGAAAAGGAGCACCAGAAAGCAAAAATATATTTGACAGGTGTTAGCCATTAACTCCTTGGCAAGCTGAAAGAAAGACGTCAAATGACTTATAACTTGGAAAACAAACTCTCTAATAGTTTGGTAAGCGCCTGCTTTGAAGGAGGTCATGAATGTGCATGAAATTAGGGCGGTGTCTAGACAGTGCAAACTCAGAACTTCATGTTTGTGCTCTCACAGACAAACACTGATCTGCCAAGGGCCATCTGCTTCTTTGTTATCTCAGTAAGATAACCTAGAAATCACAGTTTTAGTACATGACAGATTATATTTTACAAACATGTACTTTAATATTACTTTCAGCGCTCCTATTCATATGTTAGTGATGACTTATTGCGTGGAACAGTATTGCCATCTCCAGCGTTTCTCCCGTTGCAGAGTGATCCTTCAAAATCTTCCCTGCATGGAACAGCAGGCTTCCGTGAGAAAGCTGCTTTATGAGAACTTCCATAGGAAAAACTAGGAAGAAATCTCTGAAATGTTAATAAGAAATGCCCCTGGACCTCTGAAAAAGTCTTATCAGCAGAGATCTAGCACATGGGTCAGAGAAAACCTTCCCTATGCTATGTCCCAGAATGCTTTTTGAGTAAATATAAAAAAAAAAAGCAGAATTAGCAATCTTGGAGTCATTAACATGTTAATGAACAGTTGAAATTGGCTTCTTCTTCTTTTCTCATTAAGGATACATACTCTGCATATACATTCTTTATTCTTATATGCTTAGCATAATAAGAAAATACTAATGCTGGGAACAGGAATCCAGAAGGGTAATCTTTCCATGAAAAAATTAAAATACTGTGTGCTATGGGTTGCCAGATATACACTTTTGAAAAAATAATCACAGTTTCTGTACTTTTCATTTATGTAGAATATTTCTACTGTTGAATTCACAGGAATTCTTCTCCAGAAAATGATAATATTAAGTGGAGTGCTCCTTTTGATTTAAAGAAGAATCAGGAAGGTAAGGGATCAGAGTGAGTTAGTTTATATAATATATATGTTTCCTATTTTTATTATTTTTGCTAACATAGCTTTAGATGACATATTTTTAATATTTGCATTCCTTCTGGTAGATTTTGTATTTTTACTGCATGTAGACCAATTTCTTCCGTCTTTGTGTAAATTGTTCTGCTGATCTCTAGGGCAGTATTCATGATCCTAAAGTAAGGAACTCACATTGAAAAGCAGATAATTATTAAATTGTTTCTGTTTATCTTTTAGCATTGCATTATTCCAGAAATACTAGAGAAAGAAAATGTAGTTTTGGTAAGTAGAGTTCTTTCTAGACCATCCAGGGGAAAGAGGAGAAATTAACAGATTTTTTTTTCTACATAAGGTTTTAGTGACTGGATTACCTGTGGGTTGTTACGTTAAATATATATATTTTTAAGCTGCAAAAATGTTTGTGAATCACTTCATAGTGAGATGATTATATGAAGTAACCCTCTAGCACAAAAGTTAGACTTCATTGTGTGTGCATATTACTGTGTCTGTTTTAACATTCATTCTGTGCTTTACTTCAGTAGACTTTTGCCCAGTTGATTTTCCAAGAACTTAACATATATTTGTTTTTATGGAATAGCCCTGCATGAAACCCAGTATTAGGACAGACTCTCCAGGTCTTAAAGAGGAACTTAAGAGATGAAGATTTTTTTTTCTAATATGTCTGTTTTCAAGCCTTTTATTAAAGTAATCCTGCTCTCTTCAGAGTGAATAGTGCTACCTTCCTCATTGATAACGAGGGGTCATTATACAGATGTTCATTAATTGCTGTGTAGAGCAAATATTCTTCTCCCCATTTAGCCTCTTTTCCTCTCTGTTACTGAATTTAAGAGTTCCTCCAGGAACTCCTCTGTGTCGGTCAGAGGCCAGAAATGTTCCTGGGGTGGTTGACTTACATCACAATTCTGATGATTGTTTATTATTTTATTTTGAAAATTCTGTAACTGATTTCATTATTAAGATAATAATGAGGCAAGTAAAAACTTCAAGGTAAGACACACAGGATCTGTCGAGATGTTTATACTCACAGGTTAATACTAATAAGTATTCTCTTTCTATCTGTCAACTTCAGAGTAAGTGATTCCCCTGCAAATCTAGCCCAAATTATGCTCTTTCACTGGAATAATTTCCTTTACTTTTTAATCTATGCGAGAGAGTACTGAAAATGCCCCTGTTTCTCTACACTAATATTCACTTGGCACATATAGAACTGCTTTCATTTTGATCCTTTGACCTTTAATGACCCTTGTAAGCCACATTTTAAGCCACAAGATTTGTTCAGATATTTCGGAAAGAGTTTCCTGGCTGGAGTACCCAGTTTTAAACATACTAGAGAAGCTGGTATATGTAAAAAGTAAATTTTGAATGTGTAATTGTACAGTAAATCTGATTCCAATAGTCTGGATTAAAATATTTGTCATAACTGAGTTGCCAGCAAATAATTTTTCTCAAGAGTCATTTGGCAAAGACTACAAAATAAAGGGTACATTTGAGCAAATAGGATCTGATTGTGGAGACTTCATACTCAGGGAAGTAGCTGGAATTTGTTGAATTAGGAATTTTAATAAATCACTGTTCCAGCTGTACTACGAATGACCCCACAGGCCTAGCTATCTCCATGTGACTTGTACTTATGAGCTGCAAGAACATGTCTAACATATTTTGATTTTTCTTGGCAACTATACATAACTATACATAAACCCTGTACACTGGCTGGTACCTAAGTAGGTTGTGAATTTTGCCCTTACTCTTTTTTAAGTTTCAGTTAACCAGATGGAGACAGGATTTCCCAGGCCTAATCCTTGCATTTTCAAAGGCTTACTCAGACTTTGAGTTTTGTACTCATGATTAAAATCCCTCAGGACTCTGAAAGACTTTCTCAAGTGCCAATACAGCCTTCATTAAGACCTTGCAACAGGAATATTAGTCTCAAGGTGACTGGACATTTACAAATATTGCCACTGTGTCTATTATCAATCTGCCAGAAGTTACATGTTATTTACAAATGTTCATACATTTCACAGTTTTTTCTTTGATGCCTTCTTGGAACAGATAAAGATACCCTATCTCATATCAGGCAGATCTTCACCAGTCCACAGCTGGACTTGAATCCTCAATTTAACCCCAGAATCAAGGAATACTACACAGAAGTCCCATTTGATGTGGTAACAGTGAAGATTGGAGCAGAACCTTCTAATTGTCAGGACCGTGTACATCTTGATGATAA
Organism: Crypturellus undulatus; assembly: GCA_013389825.1. NCBI lineage: Eukaryota > Metazoa > Chordata > Aves > Tinamiformes > Tinamidae > Crypturellus > Crypturellus undulatus. Next base: position 82,141 of record VWPW01019417.1, on the reverse strand, counting down.
GAAAGGACCAAGGTATGAGAGACAAAATACACATTTGAAAAACAGCAGTATTCTTAACTTTGGAAATACTCAGAATATTTCAGAATTGTTTTGTGTTTCTAAAGACACATAATACCTAAAGACACATTAAAATTGTGACGGGAAAACTCAACATGCCAAAAAAAAAAAATCCAGTGTCCAATCTTGTGCCTTACAGAATACTCTTTCCTTAGTAGTCATTAGGAAGTGGGTAAAGTATTTCCCTGTTAACAACTGGAGATTTAAAAGGGAAGCAGGGACAGTGATTTGCTTGAGGAAGACTGTAGTTGTTATATAGAGAGAGTTCCTTGATGGCACAAATGACCTATACAACATACCAACTTTTACCAGAACATGAAGCAGATACTTTGACACAGAATGCTTGCCCATCATCAATCAGTCCTGTTCAATCAATAGTTCAATCAATCTAAAGGCTAATATACTTCTTGAAGTTTCAGTGAGAAAATATTCCTGATGTATCATTTAACATAATAAAATAATAAAGTGATTTTTTATAATTGACTATTTTTCTAAAAAAAAGCTACCACAGAATTCTGAGACCTAGTTTATTAACAGTCATTACACCCAAGACAGACACATGCAATAAAAAGAAAGTATGCAAAAACCTTTGAGAGTTCTCACTCCTGAAAAACAGAAAAACAGGACACCTTTTTTTGGATGCCCAGGTGTTGTGTTTTTCAGCATTTTTCATTTCAGAAAAAAAAAGGAAGCAAAAAGAAACAAAAACAACAACTGCAACTTGGCTTTTACCTGTCTGGCTGAACAGTTTGTCTGGGACTCACTTCTGCTTGACTAGTGAACAATTTTCAGGGCTAGCCTGCTCTTCTAAAATCATTTGTTTCCCTGCTGACTTGACAGACTGGAACCTGCCAGGAATTATTGTCCCTAGTTGATTCAGTCACAAGTTTCCTGACAGAATTGTGACCACTGCCTACTGAAGACATTTTTACTAAATATCACTGTCAGTATTTTGTCTTCTTGCAAGAATTTTTAGTTGTCTTTACAAACCATATTTTACCTCACTTACCTTACCAAAATCATATGTATTCTGTAAGAAAATGTAGAAATAGAACCCTCAAAGATCAAGGTAAAATTTAGCAGCCATGGACAAAGTAGTATAAATATTTGCTTCCTTAATGTTGATTCCGTTTTTTTTTTTTTATCTTCTAGCATTGCAAACTACCCTCTTGGCCTTGGATTGAACAAAGTGGTTGTTCTTGTAACAGATGACTCACAACCCAGCCCTCAGGTTGTGAACAGCTATAAAATCACAATTTATCGAGAGGACCGTCCCAGTCTTCCTTTGTTTGATGACTATATGATGTGTGGTTTTGTGCAGGTATTGTCCATATTTTCTTTCACTATACAAATTTAACTGTTTTTTGTTCATACCATGGTATAAATTAGGATAACCTGGGTCACATCTCATATAGAGTAGCTTTGATGAGATTAGAATCAGAATCCTAAATCCTATAATTGTATGAAATACAACTTTTGGCTATACATGTGAGTTCAGCATAAGTGCCTTTCACAGTCAGCATGAATTTGAAAGCTCTAAGTTAAATAATAATTACTTGGGTCATCCAAAACCTTGCTCATTGGAAATATGTAAGAAAACAGTCCCTCAGAACCCAGTGGCAGACAGACTGCAGTTTTCATATGTGCCGCTGGAACCACAGAAATTTTCTTACCAACAGTTATGATATTGGTGACCCTGAGCGTGCCAAGGGGTTGGACTAGATGATATCTAAGGTCCCTTCCAACCTTAAGGATTCTATGATTATATGATGCTATAATAATGGTGTGTTTGTCACAGTTCAAGACATATGATACTACATTATTTATGGATGAAAAATGTTTATTTCAGAAAACCAACAAATACAAGGAAAAATCTACTGAGGAAGGAAGGGGTGATTGTAGTTTAGATATACCTGTCTGAAAATAAGTCTTGGCATGCAAAAAAGTAAACTCTCAGAAAACAACAATCTATAGGAAGAAGTGAGTTTATTGAATGAGAAAGGGTGAGAGTCTGTCCCATAGAGGGAAGGACTCCTCCTTATTGTGAGGAAGAATGGCCTCAGACTTAGAAACTCAGACTCAGATTTAGAAAGGAACAGTGAGTGAAAGAAAGGAATAGTGAAGCTTTGAGGTAGTGAACCATACAGTGTTATAGGGTTTCTTCCTAAGATAGAAGATCTGAGAGACAGGGTGGAGCAGAGATCTTTCAATACTGAAGTTTGAGGACTTCGAAGTCAGAGATCTTTCAATACTGAAGTTTGAGGACTAAAAGAAAATATTTTATATAGTGGGCAAAGAGAAGACAGTAGAAAGATTCATAGAAGGAAGTGACATGGTAAGATGCTTGTCAAGAGTAACACTTATATCTGTAGGGTTTTACTCAGACTAAAATGTTTCCTTGGTTGATTCTAGATACTAGAGCATCCAGGGAAGAATATATTTCATCACAATTAATTCTGTAAGCATGTTTTTTAGAAAACATATTGCTGAGACTGTCTTCTCTGTTTATGTTAAGCCTCTAATCCTGCCTTTATTTATGTTTATGGACATCTCTGTATATCAATATATGCTTTACATAAAACCTATTGGTCTGCTTCAGTGGAGAAGAGGTTACTGTAACCAAGGTGGGAGAAAGAAGAGCATTTTACATGATGGGACACATCAAGAGGGATATTTTTTCTTGTGGAAAAGTAAGCCCTGAGGCGTACAACAGGAACCAAAGAGATTATAAATGTTGATAACAAATTGCATGTTGACAATAATTATCTCAATTTGCAAATCAGAACTGTGAGAAAAAATACGTGCAGTAGTCATAGTCTACAGACTGCTGATCTGAATTCCTGATTATGGTGTTGTCTGGCACATTTATTGTCTCTTCCAATTACTCTTACAGATGAACAAGGTCAAGGACCATCTTCCTGCTCTGCATGCTGACTCAGATCTAGATTTAGTAATTGCAATTAGTAGTATTAATATTACAAATAAGATTTCAATTTGGGTGCACATGACACCTTAGTTGCTCAGTAAATACGAAAAGGAATATAAGTGGAGTTTATAGACACTTACAGAGCTTATAAGACACTGCTTGGGAAGGTGTGAGGAAAGCTCTTCTTCTCCCCCAATTTTGAGCATGTATCTGGATATAGGAATAGGAATCCAACCTCTTACACATCCTCCTACACCAGAGTTTACACTATTATTAGTATTTTACAATAACATAAAATACTAAAGCAGACTGTGAGCTCAGCTGAGGTTGAGTGCAAATCTTTGAAGCACTGTCAAGGTAAGATCTAGAATGATTAAAGTGAGAAGCGTTTCAGAAGTTGTTTTTGGTTGAACTCAGCTTTCTGCTCATATGTGAATAACTGCTCTCTAATTAAATATAATTGTTCTGAACTAGGGAGGACTCTAGGAGTTTAGAGTAAAAATGAGATGAAAAGCATTTTTGTGGTATCTAATGAGGGCAATGAAGATAAAGTATGAGATTTTAGAGTGGCATTTTTAAGGTATGTTAAAGGCCACTTATCACAGACAGTACTGTTACATCTTCAAAACAAAGCAAGGCTAGAGCTGGAAATAGAAATGGCATTCTAGAAGACTCAAAAGGCTGCCCTTTCCCCCTATTTTCTAGAACGAAATTTACTCTATTTGGTATATTGTGTAATGGTTTTTGTCAACAGAAAACTTACGCCTTGAATGTATTCATTGCATTCTACTTTTCTTACCAGAGGACAATATGCACCCTTGCAGCATGGGTTAACACTCCTCGATCAATGGCTTACATTCTCATTCTCTTAGGAACAAGACACCTGTTTCAAGAGCAAAAGGATAAATACAGCGTGAACTGATGAAGTCTCCTTTGGACACTTGACTAGGCACAACAGGGATCACACATAGGGAGAGAAAGGTCACTGACAGTGCTGTGGTCTTTCTCACAGAAGGCTACAGTTAAAAATCTAATCCAGAGATGATTTTTTTTCCTGACTTTCTTTTATGTTTAATCCCATTAGGATATTCAAGTTTCACTGCAAGCTGATACCATAAGAAAGGTTACAATATAAAGACAGAGCTAGGGATGTTGTTTCCAGTCTTCTAACACTTCTCATACATTTGAGTAATCCTGGAATAATTTAAAGGCTACTGAGTTAAGAATTGTGTAGTTGCAAGACTTGCAACATTTAAAAGGACAAAATTATTGCCCTTTCTCCTTTTTGATACCAGTTATAACTTAATTAAAAACAAATTTTAAAAGATAAACAACTGTGGCATCACCATAGCATCTTCAGAGGTGTCATTATGTGTTTGCATTCTGGCAGTATTTTTTGGACTGCAGATGGAAGGGTTATGGTTGGTGCTTTAAATTAATTTCATGCAATTATTGACAATATTAATAGAAAGAGTCATTGAGAGAAGCAGTGCCATTTCAATACACCCTGTAAAGTTATGACACCAGCACAGGCAGAGTACAAAGCCATCAGGAAAAACGCAGGCAGTTTTGAAGATAGAGGTACCAACATTACCCTCAGGTGAAGGAGCCCAATGACACTTGCATATTTTCACAAAAGGCAAAATATTTTATTCATTCTTGCATTGTCTGTTTTATTCATTCTTGCATTATTCTCTTATCTTTAAATGCAAAAGGCTTTATGTGTGTATTATTTGAAATGTTTGAGTGCTACCTCTTTCATTGTTAATTTTTGCTTATCTGTAGTCACAGAAAGTGGTGATGTGCTTAGGGAACATTCTTTGACCCTGAATGTTTATACCTATACTTTCCTGCAGTCATATGTTAATAATTTTTGTGTTTTTTTTTCATATATTTTGTGTATTTTCATAGAATTACTAATTTGGTTTTCCTTTTGCATTGTGTGTAATGGATAGCTGATTTTATATCACAGAATCACAAAATGGTTGAGGTTGGCAGGGACGTCTAGAGATGATCTAGTCCAAGTCCCCTGCTCCAGCAGGGACACCCAGAGCACGTGGCACAGGGTGGCATCCAGGCGGGTTTGGAAGATCTCCAGAGAAGGAGACTCCACGGCCTCTCTGGGCAGCCTGTTCCAGGGCTCTGTCACCCTCACAGGAAAGAAGTTCTTCCTCATATGGAGGTGGAACTGCCTGTGTTTCAACTTATACCGGTGACCCCTTGTCCTGTCACCGACCACCACAGAGAATAGCCTGGCCCCATCCTCCCTACATTCACCCTATATATTTTAGGTAAAGTAATTATACGCATATTCTATATATGCATATCTTTGCCTTTGCAATTACATAAAAAATGAAAAAAATGCCTTCCAGAATTAGTACAGTACAGTGGATATTCTTCCTGTTCTAAAGGAAGATCCTCTTCCTGTTCTGAAGTTTTCTCAGGTTTGAGAATTGAAATAAGATAAAACTTTAAAAAGTTTGAGATTTTTATATGAGTAGACCTTATTCTTAACTATTGTTATTTCTTATCAGTTTATTTCTTATCATATTTATTTGTTAGAGTCCAGATATCATGAGAAGTCTAACAGAGCCAGTATGAGATAATTATCTAGCACTGTGTAACACTGAATCTGTGAGGATGCAGTTGGAAACAATGATGTGAAGAGTTGTTTCTCTTTCTGTCTACTAATTTCCATTAACTAAATTGCAGAGAAGACTTCAACTTAATATAATAATGGCATTTAATTTTACTATAATCTTGAAAGAGTAGGGAAGAAAAAGGCCCTTCGGAAAGGAATCATAGAATACCTAAGGTTGGAAGGGACATCTAGAGGTCATCTAGTCCAACCCCCCTGCACATGCAGGGCCACCTAGAGCATGTGGCACAGGACTGCATCCAAAGTCCCTCTCTGCAGCGCTGCTCTCCAGCAGGTCGGTCCCCAGCCTGTACTGTGTCTGGGATTATTTCTCCCCAGGTGCAGGACCGTGCACTTGGCCTTGTAGAATTTCATGAGGTTTCTCACCACCCAGTTGTTCAGTCTGTCCAGGTCCCTCTGGAAGGTTTTTTAAAAGAAAATACTGTAAAAATAATTTCATTTTCTTTGTCATATAAATTATGAAAATACCTTTTTGTGTGTGTATGATAGAAATGTCATGAGTTAAAAGTGTTTCTGCTTCATTTTAAAATGTATGCCAGTAGACAATAGAATGCTTTTCCTACCAGACAGTACAAACAAAGGCTGCATCAATTACAGAAACACAAATTAGTTTTGCTTAATTTTGCCCTTTGCTTAATGCTTTAACAAGAAAATTTCAAAAAACCTGGAAATATTGAACAGCACCTCACAAAAAACCATCTTGTGAGAGAAACAAAGAATTTGTCCTATAGTAGTACAGGCTTGAAGCACATGGGTCTCTCCCATATTTTCTATTAGCTGCATTAGGTTTAGCGTGTCATTATCTCAAGGCAGTTTGAGCTAATTCCACCTCTTCCGTCCTCTGTTCATTGTGAATGCCAACTGCAGACTTGCAAGTTTTGCAGTACTCAGTGAGGCAGTAGCTAACCTTTGTAACTTTGGCTCTCTTACTTGAAGACACACCAAAAGCATATCTCTGGAAGTGAATATACTGCCTTATTATATCAGTAAACAGATTATATCTTGTCTGCAAAGTTAGTTTACTTCCCCATTGGGAAAAAAATCATTATAGAAGCAATCATGCATTACATTCTTTAGTCTTATCTGGAGCTCATGAGATTTTTTTCAGTTCTTTTGATGTTTTCAGAAAACAAATGTTCCAAATTGACAAAAATTAAGTTTTTTGGGGTTTTCTTCTTTTTTCTAAGTTTTCTCAAATGAAAAAAAATATAAAGGAAAGTGGATCTTTTTCTTCAAACCAAGACATTTTGATGAAAAAAAGACTTTCCCATTTAAAATGTTTATTAACATAGCTGCTATTCTAGAGATATTAGCTGTGGCAGAGTCCAGTATGGGAGCTTTGTTTTCACAGAGGGGACTTTCTTGGACCAGTGAAAGGCCTACTCATGTAAATGAATTATTCAAGCCTCTACTTTGACTTTTCTTCAAAGATAAAGCATAGTATGACAGTCGTTTTTCCAGGAGCCATGCCAGCTTGAGCATCCTACTCTCTCCCTGCAGCTACTCATGAACCAAGTGGAAGATTTTTTTTTTATGGAGTTATTTCTAGGATAAGATTCCCAGTCCCTCCATACCAACACAGGCTGGCACAACCTGAAGGGGTAGATGCTGGGACAAGAATGAACTGCTGGGCATAGAAGAGCAGTAGTCGGTGTTGCATAAACCTGTGGTTTTTTGCTTTTTTTTTGGTGGAAGATATACACATGGAGAAGTGAGGCATCTATGAGTAAAGAATTAGAGCCATAGAAAGCCAGAGACCTCATTTCAAATAAGGAGAAGTTTCATGTTCAGAAACTGAAAGAGTGATTTGGTGCTGAATACACAATGTGTGTGAATACACACTGAAAGTGTTTGCACTGATATGAATCTATTAAATAAAGCATAAAGTATTTTCATTTTGTGTAGGCTTACAACTATTCAGCAGTGCTCACATAACCTAGAGAAGCCCGTACGCAGAAACTTGAATGCGTTGCTAAGTTTGAAGCGTTTTAGGTGAAAGCAGGAAGATGACTACAGAGCCAACATGAAGAGTCATCCATTTAAGGAAAAGTGAGGGCTCACGCCTTTGGCTGCCGTACATCAACATGGTTCAATTAATTTCAGGCGAGCAGTTCCAAATTACATTGATGGAGGATCTGTCCTGAGGGAAACACATGGCTAAATTTTGTTCCATTGTGTATGCTAGGCAGTGTTGGTGAGTGAATTCACTTGCTTAGCAGCTGCTGAAACAGTTTATTAGCTGACAGATTTTTCCCAAAATGTGCATGGTCAAATGACAGCTGAGGAACACCCCAAAACTATTTGAAGGTATTGTTTAAGTGTTTAAAAAACAAGAAGATGTTTAATCATCATGCTCTATATGTGTAAGGTGTGCCTAAATACAGGAATGCAACATACTGCTCCTAAAGGGCATACATACAAAGATATAAAAGGTGTAAAGAGGTGTAAAAGGTGTAAAAATAAGAGGTGTAAATCATAAGTACAATAAGACAATTTGCCAAGTAGGGGCTAATTTTTGGCATATATTTCAGATCAGAATATTTCATTGTCAGCATACATTGTCTATTGCAAAATCATGAAAAATCACCATAGAGCTTCATTCTGTGTAGCCTGTGCCTGAGTCAAAGCATCCTTCTAGCCTTTTGCATCCTAGGAATGTCATGTTACAGAGCTCAGCCTTTGAGGCTTACAGCCACCTTGGGGCTGCTGGCTGGACAAAAGTACATCATCTTACAGTTTATTGCATTTTACTTACAATCCTAGTTTTATGCTAGTTGTGCATAGTCTTATCTATATAGCTAAGTAGCCTTTGTAACATATAATGCAGGATTAATCCCATGTACTGTACAGGAAACTGCTCCAGAAGTAACAGGAAGTGAAGGGAAAGCATCTTTTTGTGCAGCATTTGCATGTATCATTATTTTAGTAGGTGCCATGTTTGCACATTGGAAATGGTCTGTTACAAGCTGACTTTGATGAATAACTTGTCATCAGTGACTGCTTATAAAAAAAGCCACATGAATACCGATTTAGTGATTCAGCAGTTTTGGGTTAGTAATAACTGACATGACATCAACAGACTCCTCTACTTTAAGACCATTAGCAGAGGAAGGATTAGGTTGCTACAGTAATTAGCCCCTTAAAAAAGGGTGTGTGATTGGACAATTAAATCTGGTTACTTGTAATGCCTCGTACCTCCAGCGCTGCAGGATACCAAGAGGAGGAGATGCAGTGTGGTTACTGTGTTTGATGCTATTACAGCTGCTGGTGCTGACTGGGCTAGACCCAGGTTTTCTGATTCCTGGGATTTAACCAGAGAATTGGAATCTTTTCCTAAACAATAGCAGTGAACCTGATTTGTGGGTGACCGTGAATGGAGGCAAACAACAGTACACATTGAGTAAGAAACATGGTACCCTGGAAAAAGTAGATCAAAAGCCTGTTTTTTAAGTTTTTGTTAGTTATGAGTTTTTGGTTGTTTTTAAATATCAGGTAATGAGCGAGCATATTTCAAATAGATTTTAGCTTACACTCCTTTTTGCCTTTATTTCAGATTACTTTCAAATATTACAGGCTCAGTAACATTTGGGCAAAGTATTTGCAAAATATTCTTTAAAATGTTGCTGTATGTTTCATATGCACCTGAATTTTTGCATATACTAAATTCAGTTTTGATTGGAGCAAAAGTTATAAGAGTAAGGTTAAAATTCAGTAGATCTGTGTGACGCACCAGGAGTCCCTGGTACTCTAGTTACGTCTTTCCATGTGAATGGTGGCACTTGTGGAATTGCTGGCATCACTGTACACTGCTGTGACTGGCTCTGAGCAAACCAGTGCAGGCAAATGGTGCTAGTGCTGTGCAGCACCCAGGCAGTCAAACTCCCTGTGATTCTGGTGTCACATTTGCTGGTACTCTGGCTGTGTAAAGACTAACATTTCTTNGAATGGTGGCACTTGTGGAATTGTTGGCATCACTGTACACTGCTGTGACTGGCTCTGAGCAAACCAATGCAGGCAAATGGTGCTAGTGCTGCGCAGCACCCAGGCAGTTAAACTCCCTGTGATTCTGGTGTTACATTTGCTGGCTGTGTAAAGACATTTCTTCTAAATTTGAAATTCAGATCTTTTATCCCTGTATGTTGTGTTTCTAAAGAAAAACAGGTTCTCACATTATTGAAATCCTGCCCTAGATTATACAGTTCTGCATATAAATTGGACCAGTTCTGTTCTCATTGAAACAGCCACTGAGGAGCACTGCAGCATCAAGAGTAGGTAACTTCCAGTGCTGCCACTCAAAACCAAAAATTGGAAAAATCCCATATCTCAGTGAGAACAAAATTGAGACCTGAAGATCTGGCACGATATAGGGTAGTCCTTGCATTCTGAAACTGTCACAGAAAATGGGGAAATTTGGTCATCCTCATTGAGATACTTGAGAAAGAAAGGATGCACTTCATGCACTTCATGTTGGGAAATCATAGAAGTACTTAGCTTAATTCATGTATCTCTCCAAATCAAAGTAGTTGCACTAAGTCACAAAAAAACACAGCTATATCTTTAGAAAACTTATGGGAAGTCAGAATACAAGTTTCTTTATAACAGCTCCACAGGTAAATAAGGAAATCAATATCCCTGATTATTATGCTTTTTTCCTTAGGAGTTTGTTGCTATTGTAGAAAGTTCTTAACTAAGACTCAAAATTGTTTTATTTCTTAGATACTTAATCAGCCTCCTTTCTGTGTAGAGTTATATCTAAAAGAGTGTTTACTCTTTTATAAAGTGCTAATATTGGCCTATGTCGTACATACTTAAAATAGTTAATATATGGGTAATCATAATTTAATAGGTCTGGTTTCATGTTTATGTAAAAACGTGTAAAAAAGCAACAAAATGAAACATTGGAAGTATTTACTAGGAAATAGGAGCTTAACACCAGAAGGGCAAGCTCTGCCAAAGTTAGGAACTCAACCCTTTACCGCTCTTGCTCGTTTTGGAATCAAGACAGATAAAAAACACAGCCACCAATATAAGAGAAAGAGTGACTCAAACCTGAAACACTAACTTTGCTTTGTAAGTATCTTCACTGAAAAAGTCAAGCTCACAGTATATATTCATTGTTATTTCATTAGCCATAAGATCTTCCATATACTAAGAAAAATCAGTATCCTTTTTGCTCATCCTTCTGTAGTGTCTCAAAGCTGAAATCCAGGGCATTCACTATTGACTATTCAATTACTGTATCCCTTTCAACTCAAGCACTGCTCTCAAATTAATCAGAAAAAAGACTTTGTTGAATTTTACCCTTGATGATACCACAATAAAGGTGAAAGAAGAGCTTCAGTACGAAACTTTGTAAGTGTTAACAGATCATGAGAGCTGGCAACAACTGCTGTGCCGAGTATCATAATCTGTGAGCAGAGGGCTAACAATTCCACAGTGATGAGAAGAGAGTGTTTGGTGTTTGAGCTGTGGTCACATTTGCCTTTCAAGTCATTTGGGCCTCCATAACACACTTTGTGGGAGAAGAAAGCTAATGCAGCTGCCTTTGCTAATCAGTCAGTATGACCCAACCCCTCAGGGAAGCAGGCAAAGGCAGATATGTATGGAGACACACAATCCTTGCTGATTAACAGCAAAAGCTGGTAGAGTTACTCTCTAAGCCTGTCTAGCCCATCAGCCCCAGAAATGTAATTTAGATGATTATCTACGTGCCCATTAAACCTTGTGACCCATTGCTAGTCTGTTTGAAGTTTGCCTGCTTAAACTTGCTAATAGGAAGAATAGAAGGATTAACTCAGAGGCCATGAAATAAAAGAGCAACAAAGAAGATCACAAAAGAGCAGAGGAAAACTTCCTACTGCATGTATTTGGCAAAGAGAAAGGACCATAAAAACACAATCATCTCAACAGATCCTGTTACTTTATAGAGCAAGTGAGCAATGTGGAATTCAGACCCTTGCACACACATTTTGGTGCTTTCAACCTAGTTTGTTTAAATGAACAAATATAGTGTACTACCTGCATGATAAATCTGGTCAAGATACATAATGCAACATATTATAGGAGAATTCAGAATGGTGCAGGTATGAGAAATGTTCATGATTTGCAGTGTACAGAAATAAATCAAGAAACATGTAGTTTAAATCAGTTATATTATTGATATTAATATTATTAATATAGGCAGATGCTGGAAACTCAGAGAGTTGTTGCTTTGAAGCTAATGCTAGTTCTTGGTAATGAAATGCGCGGATTTTAAGATTCAACTTCAAGCATCCCACAGAAGCTGTGCTGCATGTTAGTCTGGTTAAAAGTATTCAACATTGCTATTTACCACAGTTGGGATCTTCAGTCAAAAGCTATCAGCCTTCATCTGCTGACAACACTGGCAACAGTTTTCATCTTAAAAACTATTTTTTCCGGAAAGCTTTAGGAAGGACAGAATCTTTTGTTGTCCATCCTAAGTTCTCCATTGTGTGTCATTTGCTCAGCTGCTTGCAAACAGACTGCTTCAGAGGACAGAAGTTACTCATAAATCTCATTCCACCAGTGTTGTCTGAAATATACAGTAGATGCCAATGTCTTCTGGAAAGCCTTGTAGAAAACAGATCAAAGGCTTCTGGAGCTTATTTGAGAAAGACCAGTTGTGAGTGACTTAATGTCTGAGCATGGCATGGAAAATGAAACATGCATGATAGAGAGGCAACCGTACAGAGAGATCTTCTAGGCTTCAGTAAAGAATTTGAGAATAAGAGAGGTACAGGTGGGCTTATGTCTCATCCTGTCATTCTATTATTCCTTTGCTGTAAATGAGCACTGACCCCTATATCTATCGGTGTTATGGCTAGCAATTCTCTGAGATATTCTCAAATCACAGCCTTCAGTGTATTCATGATTCAGGAAGGAGAAACTGAATTACTTTGTGATAGAATTATCTGTTTATGTTAAATCTGCACTTCCTATGTACTTCACTTGCACTATGGTTTTTTACATTCCTTTTCAAGAAGGTGCTCAAGTATAAGGGAGACTGGCAGAAATTATTGATATAGGAGAATTTATCATATCTAATATCTATGAGAGTATTCTAGGAGGGATGAACTCAGTGTTTTACCAGAGAGAGGTATAGAGGAAACTGGAAGTGATCTGTTATCAATGGAATGATAGATAGGGCCTATCAGAGCTGATAAAATACAACAATTGAACCATAAGGTTGTACAGGTAGAAGAGCATTCAGATTTTAGGTGTAGATAAGTGGATTTATGTAGGCTTAAGGCAAATGTCCATGATTTTAAAAGTTTAAATTTTCTCTAAAGAGAAGGAAAAAAATGATTAAAAATTACAAAATGCAAAATCTTAGGTAAAATTTTAATTTGAGCAATATCCTTTATTTCCACTATTTCTTCAGTATTTTTGTACTGAAGTGTACCATGGCTGATGCCTTCTTTAGAAGCTCTTGAGAATGAAAAATATTAACAATAAACAACGAAAATACAACTTATGTTTTCATGATTAATGTTTCTACTGATGAGTAATCTACAGTCTCATTGATAGTGAGAGATGGCATTATGGACTGCTCTGACAGTCACTTCATGATCTGATAAAATTGCTGATGTTTTTATGGCCAAATTACTTTAGAGATATTGTCTCCATGCATTCTGTGGTGTGCAACTTCGTGTGGAAACACCAACATGGATGCACAAAATAGGCAAATTAACTGCTTTTCCTTCTCCCTTCAGGTATTCAAAGTGCTCTTTCCCATGTAACTATGATTTTAGCATGGATGACAAGTATAATAGCAAAAGAATTCTTAGAAGAAGGGAAGGGAATCAAATTTTAGAGAAGTGGCTACCCTAGCATCTCAAGATGGGCTCTTCTATTCAGTCAGCTTTTTATTTATTGATCTCATTGGGATCCAAAAAAACAAGATCCCTTACCTAGCCTTACCATGCTCTACTGGAAAAAGGGCAGAGGTTTGCTTAAAAACATTCAGACTGAGCTCATAGGAAAGCAAGTGCTTCAATAGGGAAGTTCAGGTTTTATGAAACTAAGAATATCCTGTCTCTTAAGGAATGGAGACTGTTAAACCCTTAACAAGACAACCAGTGAGCTTTTTCTTGTCTTTCAAGATGCAGTTAAGATCCCAAGAGTGTTATGGAGGTGTTTGGTATCCACTGATAATATTTTCAAAAGAACTAAAATATGTTTTATTTATTTATTTATTTTGTAATGGATCATACTTTGGTGGATATACTGCACAAATTATTGAGATAAACTGATAGAAAACTTTTGTATCTGTTTATCTGAAAATCCATCTCATGCCTTTTTTTTCAGGAAAAGAATAACTAGAAAACAATGATTATCAGGAGTAGATTCATATATGGTCAAGATCCAACTATGGTTTATTTAGGAGTAAAAATTCTTTAGAGAAGGATGAAAGAACGTTCTGGGGACTGCAATATGAAAAGGATCCAAAGAGAAGAGGTGAACATTTCAGTTGCATGGATATACACATCTTATCCAATCAGGATCTAAATATTACATCTCATCTTATTTGTTAATTACAAAGATGGGCCTGTGTCATTCCTGCCCATGCTTTGTAACTGTCTAGTATGTTGGAGATCATCTGTACACTTTTGTGCACCCAAGTAGCACCAGACATCTGTATTTCAGTAGTGGTATCAAACCCTGGATGTTTTTAGTTGTCACATGACAGGTAAAGATAATTCCCTCAAAATTCCATCAAAAATATCTACCTACAGTTGCTATATGAATTTCTCCTAGAAAATGTGTCATCAGAATTCAAGAAGTCTGTTAATACTCTTCCTGTTATCTCTCTTCCAGATCTGTTATTCAGTGCATTTTACAGGCACTAAACTTCAAATGAAAATTAGAGAAAAAAAAAGATTGAAGAATTTTTTTCATTAAAACATTCTTAAGTAAAATGGTTACATAGTTTATATCAGAACGGCATTATCAAGAGATGCAATTTTTGACAGAGAGGTTACATGATTTGCATCTCATGTTTTTACTCTTTTTTTAAGACAGACACTTGACACTTCCAGATTTTATTGTGAGAGAGGGTGGATGTGATAGAAATTGATTCTGACATTAGCAAATATTTTTGGGAACTGCCAAGTAAATTCTAAGAAGGCAAAATAGAATGCTAATAGAATGCAGAAGGTAAGCAACAATATGGCGATAACAAAAATACCCAGAAAATACTTGAGAAGAGCTTTAATCCCCATGGTTTGTGAGGCTTCAGACGAAAAACATGAAGATTTAGAGCCTTTTTGCAAGGAAGTATGCATGCTTCACTTCACATATTGTGGACATTTCCACTGAGGTCAGTGGGATAACTTGTTCTGAATAATACCATATGTCCTCATCTTTGCAGTCCCAAAGTCTTAAGTGGAATTTATTAGGTCTGGGACTTGTATAACTACATCCATGTTCACATTTGTTCAGTGCTGAAACAGGACAAGCAGTGCTTACTTATTCCTAAAACGGAAACGTATTTGTGGTGCCTATCAGTGCTCATGACTTTTCTCTTCTATTTCTTTTTGCTCTTTTTCATGATGATGTGCTTTGTTATATATTTATAAGAATGACCTGTTATTTGAATAGGAAAACAGCTGTCATCTAACAGCTTCTATACAAATATTTAAATATTTGTTGTAATGGTTCATCAAGACAGATTAATTGATAACCTATTGATAAATATGTATATCCAATGATAATTAGTCAGTATGTTCAGTATTTTGTTTATCAATAAATATCAAGGGATTGCTTATATCTGTATATATGGGACCTTAATCATTCGAATCAGTTTTATGCTGAAATTTCCCAAAATCTTTATAAATCAATGGCACGTCTGCTGTCACTCGATTACTTCTCTCCAATTTCTTCAAACATGAATGGCTGAGATGTGGTGGGAGAGAAGGATATCAGAGTAAAATGGAAGACTAAGTACATTTGGTGTGCATGTGCAAAGTCAAAAAAAAAAAGTCTTAGTATTCAGAACTAGTAATCAGAGGACAGAGAAAAAATAGATTTCTGTTTTGTGTTTTTGTTAAAGTGACTGAGTCTTTATCTTGCAAGTGTCATACTTGGCTAATTATTCAAAGTTGTGTCTTTGAATACCCACTGCTTGGATAATTAGTTGTAGCAAATGTCGTGGCACAGATCAGAAGCTGATATTTATTTTTGTTGAATGGTTATGAATAATTATTGAATAGTAAGCAGTAATAAATATGTCTGCTTGCATTCATTTATGAATAGTAGAATAAAATAATCAACTAACTATAGTTACTTTGCATGCACCTTTAAAATGCCTTCCTAAAAGCATTTGGCCAACAGTATTAAATCAAATGTTTTCAACTATTCAGAAGATATCTTACAGAGGACTATATATATATATTTATATATATATATGTGTGTGTGTGTGTGTGTGTGTATATTTGGTGAAAGCTTTGCCTGGTCAATTGATGATTGAAGCATTTTCCTTTTTTTTAATAATAAAATACCATGAAGTTTGGCAAAATGAACTTCCTGTATTTTAGCAAATAGGATTTTATGTGCTTCCTTTCTTAAGTTCTATAGTAAACATATAATTATTCGTTTTTGTTATCAAGTCAACCACTCCCGTTACTGTTCCTTTTTGTTTGTTCAATACTTCAGTTAAACCTTTGTATTCTTTGTACTGCATGAGTTAACAAGCCTAACCTTGAAGTAAACACCTGGAATTCTGTAGCTGATTGTGTAATGAGCACAGAGGCTAGATTGAACTCTTCATAAGCATTTGTAAATCCTACCATAGTATTTAAGAAAATAAAAATATACAGCAAGAATTATTATCAACATATATATTTATGGTGAATCTTAGAAAAACATCAAAAAAGACATAGATGTGTCATAATGTTTTTATTAGAATTTTAAGATATGAATTTGTAATGCTCTAGAGGTTGTAGAAAGATTTAGAAGGTTTGGTTAGTTGGTTAGTTGGCCTTTTTTGAAGTCAAAATTTGTATCCTGTTGATCCATGTGTTAAAATCCACATGAAAGTTACAGACCAGTGGAGCCATGAGTACTTGGATCTGGATTCTGATTTAGAATCTGTAATCGCTTGCTCTGAAACTTAGAAGGCATGTGTAGTGCATTTTGGGCTTGACTCTGCTGTTAAGTATATTGGGGTTTGGATACAATCCTATTGTTTGGTAACAAACTGAAGTATCTTTTTTTTTGACAGCGGTCCTTAGGAGGCACTTGTGAACACTCTTATAGAAGTGGAATGCATAGGTCTGTTGAGTAATAAAACACCAAGGAACTGTTAGAGATACTGACTTTAACGGTCCACTATAAATTTCTTTGCTTTCTACTCTTAGCTAATTCTTTGTTTTTCCACAGTCAATAATTACTTGGCTCTTATTGAGCTAGTGTCATTATCCACCTCTCCCCTGTTGAACACTCTCCTCTTAAAGTGTCAGCTCCATGCTTTCTCGAATTATCCTATTTAAAAAACAAATTAAATTCTGATAAGCTCTCAGCCTCCACTTGGAGTGAAGATTGCTGATTTTGCAGCAGGAAACTGGAAAGTTTGTTTATCTTTGCTAATATTTCAGTTGGTCTGATAGAAGGTGTTACATCTAACTGCAAATCTTTATGATATTGATAGACCATCATGGTGACAAGTGGCGCTTTGTCTGCTATTCTCAGTAAGGAGGTCTTCTTTGTATTCACCTGTACATCCATTTAAAATATTCTGATGGCTTGTCTGCATGAAATATTGGAAAAATTCTCATTGTTTATGATAAAGGTACATTTAGAACCCATTCTTTTTTCTAGTGTCAATCTATATATCTATTATATATGGACTAGCAGAATTGCCATGCTTAGAATCTTTAAGGTTCCGTGAGGTTAAAAAAAAATTTAAAAAATGATGTCATCATTATGGGAACATAACATATGCTGAGTGAATGATGATTCAGTCTTTTCCCAGAAACAAAAATTCTTTCTCAGCAGTAGGATATCTGCTCTGAC
Source organism: Crypturellus undulatus (assembly GCA_013389825.1). Classification (NCBI taxonomy): domain Eukaryota; kingdom Metazoa; phylum Chordata; class Aves; order Tinamiformes; family Tinamidae; genus Crypturellus; species Crypturellus undulatus. Next base: position 64,466 of record VWPW01019417.1, on the reverse strand, counting down.
TTTAAGAGTCATCATGTATTTCATCAGTTTGAAACTGAGTCAAAAATGCTCATTTAGCCTTAAAATTTGTGTTTTGGTATTTTATCAGAAATGAATATGATGAATTATTTCAGGGTGTTGTTTACAAATATACAACTGTTGGATTTTTTTCTTATTCTGATGGAAAATCTGTAAAGATAGCAATTAAGACATTGCTTCAGGACACTGCCAGTGTGACTCAAGCCATTGACTTAAGCTTTGGTATTCTGCAAGCAGCATGACGTTAAGCTGCATAAAGCACAAAACCTTGGGCTATTGTATTAGAGAGAGAAGTATGTGTGTGAAGTTCCTGCCTGTGGATGTGCAAGATAGATCTCTGAAGTGCACATACCGTATGCCACAAAACAAATGGCAGGAACATATGACTGAGGAATTTATTTGTGTTTCAGTGACCTTGAGACCAGAATACTCCAGATAGGTTACAGTGAACAAAGGAAAGTACTACAGTTGTCTCTACAAACAAGTACATTGAACAAAATAGCGATGCAAGAAAAACATCTACAGCAGAAAGTCTCAGCCCCTGGCAGGTGCACATGCGCTGGGATTTCAGTATTTTGTTTCTGGTATCCAAAGCTGCTTTTATGTACAACAGTGATAACCTCTGCTGCTGCTGCTCCCTGTTCATCTGTGCATTCTCTGTTCCACTCTAACATTTTGGCTGTTACTGTGGATTAGGGAATATAGCACTCCTATTTAGAGCAAAACTAACAAAATAAAAAAAAATAATAATAATTAAGGTATTTTGTCTCTCCTGCCTAAAGTTTTGTGGGAATTAAATTTCCTCTGTTTCTTTTTCCCTTCATCACTCTCTCTTTTATTGTTTTCTATGAGAATTTTGCAGCATCCCGGTAGGAGAATATAGACTGGTTGAGGGAATGAGATTACATTTTGCTCTGACTAAGCTGGTGTTCAGAGTCATCCACCTCTCCTTAGGGAGTGAATTCAACACTCATCAGCTCACTTACTGAGACAGCTCGTGAGCTTTAAGTGAAGTACATTTTAGGCTTTGTTCTCATGAGCCTTCATGTTCCACAGTGCTCAGAGGAAAGCAGATGTCATGAAAGCCTTTAACTTGAAGATACATTGGGTTTGCCCCAGCAAAACTGGAAGATGAATACACAAGGCTGGAATATCCTCTTGGTCAGGTAGTGTGCAACCAGAGTGAACCGTTATGCTGATAACCTTTTATCCCTGGTTATCCCTGAGGTTGTGGAGTCTCCTTCTCTAAAGATCTTCAAAATGTGCCTGGATGCCACCCTGTGCCATGTGCTCTAGGTGTCCCTGCTGGAGCAGGGTGATTGGGCTGGATCTCTAGAGGTCCCTTCCAACTTCAACCATTCTGTGATTCTCTGTGACTCATCGTGGCTCTTTGGATGGGCAGATATGTTATTTGTCCAGGTTCCTGCATTACAAAGAAATTGCTTGAACATAGGGATCTTCTGCAGTTTGTTTGGCAGTTTGCAAGGACTAAGCATTTAGCCATTTAGCAAGTCTGCTCTCTCCTGGAGAAGAAAACCACCTTGCAAGCTTTTAGAAGTGGACAGTTCCCAGTATCGCTTACTCTCGCGACATACAGACAAAGAGCAGCAGGTGTTATAAAGCAGTGTGCCACCTTCCCTCCTGCTCATTCTCCCCAGTCCTTTAAGGGCAAAATGTATAAGAGCTTATATACGGAAGAGCATCAGCTAAAGAGCAGATAAAGAATTGTGTGTCACAGTGGGAGAAACTTGCATTGCATATCACTATATAGCTATTCTTAACCTGCAATGTCCAAGATATAATGCTCCATTTCTCTAGTTTGAAGAGAGTCTGTGCTGTGATATGGAAGATACTTGATTGATTGGCAGAATCCAAATCTTCAATCCTTTTATAAAATACAGATTTCATACAGATTTCAGTTCTCTTCCAACCTTTGACCATAAATTTCAAAGGGATTTGGACACTTGACTAGGATGGATTTTCAAAACCAGTAATGAATACACAGAAGCCTTTTGGAATTATGTTTGGTGGCTAATACGTATACTAATACATATTCCAAACTACGTGAAGGCAGATTGAAGCTGTAAGCCTTTGAAACTTCCTTCAGAGAAATTGTCACTACACTGCACACAATGTTTGCGTGTCAAAGAACAGAGAACATTATGAGGCTCACAACACAGGAGGGCTTAGCACAGTTTATTCTCTTCATTTTGCTTATATTCATGCGCTTATTTTACACTAGGTTGAATGTTGTATGTTAATATTATGAAGCAGGTTTATGGGGTTTTTTTTTGGTTTTGTTTGTTGTTTGTTTTTTTTTTATCATTGCAAGCAAGGATTAAGTTTGCATTCAGCTGTTGCTGTGTCAGTCTGGAGTAGCCCCACTGAAGTAACTGGAGCTATTGTAACTGAGTACACACTGTAGGCTTGTGCATTTTGCAAAGCATCTGGAAACTCTAGTGGATTGGAGCCAAAAATATAACTCAATTTTATTGCTGTGATTATGTGATGATTTTACAATATACAATATCCCATTTTCTTAAGAGCAGTCCTTTAAATGCAAGCCTCTGGGAATCGATATAATTTTGTCCCTAACTCTTGTTTGCCTCTGCTTTGGATAAGGTTGTTGTATTTAATAGAAGGTAAAATGTATTTGTCAGACTTTCAGTCCAGTGCTAATATTGTTGAATATGACGAACTTTTAACACATTACATAAGCAGTTCAGGCATTCAACTTAGCTTCCAAAACAGGACTGAGGGCATTGTAACACCTGACCTGGAGTCAGAAGAAAAAGGACCAAAAGTTTCATTTACTTGTCTGAAGGGCCGAGACCCCCTTTATGTAATTTGGCTGGGAACCTCAGAATCTCAGTTTGAAACTAACACAACAGCAAAATGGAATGAAACAGCAGTAATAATTTTTGCACTTCTCTGATTGTCTTTAGGAGTCCAAATAAACTTAACAGGTGTTTGTTGCTCTAAGCATTTGCAGTGTTAGCCATAGCTCTGGGAGTCATTTGTTTTCAATTGATGGATATTTCCCAGTCCTTAAATTTTCATAAAGTTTTCCACCAAATTGAATACTTTGAATTATTATATGTAATTAAATTATTTATAAAAACAAATGTAGACTAAGAAAAAATAGGAGTTCAATAGAAGGAATAAAGAACTTGCATTCTCCACTTGGAAATTTGAAGTCCCTGCTAGCCTCGGTTATAACGTGAATCCATAGGTCTAAGTTCCATGGGACTCTCATCAGTGCAAATGCTCTTAAGAATATGTCAGATACATTGGCTCCACTCCACAATTCAGTTGAGGATTCTGGGCACATTTTGGGCCAAAATCCCAGTTTCAATAATTTTCTTTTGAACTTTTCTTCCTAAAACCTCTGCAGTTCTCTACAGATACACTGTTAGAGCTTGTCCTCTCTTTCACAATTGCTTAGCTAGAAGCAGTGTATGTGATCAGACCTATCACTGCTTTCTATCTGTTATTCCTATGAATACAGTTTTTCTCACTTCCTTTATGTGTGTGTCCCATAGAATAAAGAGTACTGCTAACTTCCACACCACCTGTCGTAATTCCACCTCTCTTCCAAGGTAGGAGATGACTGTAACAAACACATTTGTTTTGCTCAATGTTACAAATAGAATTTTGTGCCTAACAAGTGGTGGTCATACATGCAAGTGGATATAAGCAATGAGCAGTGATCTGGGTTGATGACCAAATTTCCTGTGCATCCTCCCCGTGGCTGCACTTGGTTGTCAACCTCAGGACCTTTGGTACGGTAAAGCAGAAGCAGCTGCTGAACTAGAATGGGCCAAGATAGAAACTGTGCTGAGTTTGCCTTGGCATGAAGTTAAGCATGATACCCAGGTCATCCTAGTACTTTCCTACATATTAGTTTAAAAGAGAAGAAGGAGCACATTTGCTACTCTTTTTTTTTCTATTATTTATACATATAAATTCTTTAACATTCTTATTTAGTTTCCTAAACGGCTATTTTTTTCCTGTATATTTTCATCACATTCAAAGTAAAGAGCTCATCTTGCTTAGTACAGAATAGGACTTCAGATATAAAGCAAAAATAAGTTCACTTCTGCCCTCCTAAGGGGTCTCTGCCATTACTATGACATTGAAGGGGACAGCTTATTCAAGTACAAGGACTTTCAAATTTTGTTTCATATGACGTTTAATCAAAAACTCAGTTCAGCAGAATTTTACTGCCAGTCATATTTATGTAAAAGTAATTTGAAATAGTAATCAATATCTTATTTGAAATAGTAATTTTATTTTTTTCAAATTTCAATTTTTAGTTGAAATTAGCATAACTAGTCTGGGACTTTCTTTTGTCAGATCTGTTAGTTTAAAACCCTTTATGGTTTACTGACCTTGATTCAATTTGCTAAAACCTTGTTTCTTGAAAGAAAACTAATTTGTGCCAATGTCTGTCCCCTATTTCACTGCTTTTGATTGATTTTATACTTACATATCTATAGAGAATTGCATTTAGTCCTGCAAATTAATTCCTTTTGAATAATGATTAGTTATGCATCCATCTATGAAAAACAGAAAGATTCTGCCAAGAAGAAATAATAAGTAGAAAACAGATATTTGATAAAATACATTAATTCTTTTCCTTTTGCCCATTGTTCTTTCTTAGCATTTCACAAGTAATAGATTATGTGGCTTCTCCCAAGCTATTTAGAAATCTTGTGAAATGCCTTTCACTTGCAGAGTTTAAAGAGAAGTTAATAAAATATCTTCAGGTAAACTTGATCTTGCTTCATTACTGGAGGATGAACTAGATGATTTCATGGGTTTATTTCCTGCTTTCTGTGCTTGTGATTCTCACAGTTCACACCCTTTTTTAACATACATGTACCATGCTTCCCTTAGTCTGGCCTACACTGGAAATAAAATGAAACTGTTTTCAGCTGCTAATGATTTGCTCTTGATTACATGATTGCAGATTAATGATTACAGATTTTGAGAATGTCTTCTGCTGTTCCCATTCAGTTTTAAAACACTGTAACAGAGTTTCCAGAAACATATTTTTTCTGGCTGTCAGTCTTCATATTAATATTTACAAGGCAGGCTCAGAAGCATTGGGATTTCTGTCCAAGTAAGAATTCAGAAATAACCATAGAGATCTAAAAATGTCATTCCTGCCCATCTGCATGGAAACATCTATTTGAAGAAAGCTATGAAAAGCAAAAACAGCAGCAGGCTTTATTATGCAACTTTGGGATAGGCAAAGTAGCAATGTCTTTAGATGAAGCATTTTCACAGATTTCTTCAAGGTATGAAACCAGAAAGGCAGAGGTAATACATCACCACCCCTTCTTTAATAATACTTTCCATCAAGCCTTTGTTTGGGAAAACAACTTTTTATTCCTTGTTTTCCTAGGTTTTCTAGAGTTTGAATGCCTGACAAACCAGTTTAAGGTGAGGCATTATAGAGCAGGTGCTTTGTGACAGGTTCATTAATAAAGAGGCCTCTGCTCAGAAGAGCATTGTTTCAGAAAGAGAAAATGGAGCATTGTAGTTGTTTTATTCTACTTCAACAGTAATGCATTCTGTGGTGGCTTTCAGCAAAAAAATCAGACTGAAAGCTGAGTCATGGATTAAAGGTAAACCACACTTGGTAGGAATTTGGTTACTTATTTTCTGGTTTGCAATAAATTAAATGAATAATCGTCAGCTTTAGACAAGATCCCAGAAAAAAAATATATCATTCCACAGGAAAAGAAATGTGGAAGAATATCATCTCTTAAGAATGCATTTTGTTATTCTGTGAAATCAAGAAATTGAAAATGATACAATTTTCCAGTTTAGCCTCAAAGCTCTGCTTTTCATTATTGTGACTTATTGCCTACTATCAACTGTTTCTAAAGCCTGGTCAAAGCTCATACATTCTTTGACTGTTTCTGCTACAGATTATGATAGAAATCCCTGTATATTGTTGCCCATTAAGTTTTATATTCTGTCAGCTATAGAAAAATATTAACTGTATTTTCTTCCTCTTACTCTTTTGACATTAGGAAAAGTGATAACAGTGGTGTTATTCCATCTGTGCCTCGTAGCAAGCTTGAAAGAAATTAATTTGATCATGAGTTGCCGGAGAACTGACATAGTACTTGTAGAACTATCCTATCTATTTCTAAAAAATACTCCGGTGATTGCATGCTTAAATGGACTCTCTGTGCCAAATATTTGACTCATCCCTACACTCTGCAGAAATGATAGTGTGGTGATGGGATGGAGGAGAAAGCTTTTTATGATTTGAGTAGTTTTCTGAGATCGTATGTCATACCTGGGCTCCATCTCACTGAACCTGGTTTTCAACAGTGTAGAGCTCTACTGCTGAGCTTGCTCCCTTGGATGCCGTTATAGTCACTGGGGGAAAGCGAGAAGTTTTAAGGCACAGTTCAGCTGATCTGTTTTGAAAATCTGTTTTAGTTTTCTGAATGGTTCAGCTGCAAAGATGCAATGTTTATACTTCAACTTTTATTTGATCAAATTAAACCTACTCTTTGTAACTTTCAGCCTAAGCAATCCTTATAAACTCTGAGACAACTCGTGCATGCAACGTTGCCTGAGTTTCACATGGACAGGATGTAAGGAATGTAGCACAAACTCTGTTAGTAGTTGCAACCACTAGGATATGAACATTTTAAGATACTTACAGTTCATATGGGCGATCAGGACTGTGGTGCCGTGTTGTGCCTACTGAGTATCAATAGGTAGATGTGATCTTCAAATCTTAAAGACATGTCGAGTGTAAAGACATAGGATTTTCTGTATACACATATTTCATCATTGTGAAAGCATATGTTTTTAATGATTCAACCTGTGTAAGACCTGACTTTTTACCCCCTTTCTGGTAAAGCTCACAACAATAAAGGTCAAGTTCTTGAAGAGGTAATGTGATTTTTGTAGATCTGTTTTGCAAAGGGAATTGGAAGAGAAAGAAAAAAAAAGAAGAAAGGAAGAAATGAAGGAAATTAAACTATAGAACCATTCTTCTTATAATCATTGTCTTTGACAAGTTAATTTTTTAAAACTTCTTTATAATATGCCTTGAGACTTTGTCCTTCGTTCAGAGTTTTATCATCTGTAAAGGAATGCAATTTATAATTTAGGCAAACAATTTAGAAATAAATTCACTGCTGATAAGACTGAAGACTCTGTTTTTAGTCTTTATGAAATCAAAATGTAAAGTGTTTATACTTAGGAAGTTTTAAATCTTCCTTCCAGTCACATATTTTTTTCACTGCTTCCTTCTTTTGTGTGTGAAACACATTCTAACTAACTAGTTCAAGAACAGTTACAATTTAAGACCTGATCTATAAATCTTATTGTCTTCTTTCCATTTTTTGCAATAGGGTAATATGAACAGCACAGCAAATTAAAAAGATGGTGTTTCTGTCTCTAAATCTTATGGGTAGGTGTCTGTCAAGACTAAAAAAGAGTACATCACACACTTAATTTTGGTTGTGGATTTTGACCCTGTCACTTGCAGAGCCCTGCTGGCCTCTTGAGAAGCATGGAGACTTACTTTATAGCAAAAAGGATATGGATTCTTTGCATGAAGCATCTGTGTTAAGGGAAATACTTCCACTAAGTTCTCTCTGCCACCAATGGACACAATGCTGGTTCCTGCAGTAGGCTCTTCCACTCTGGCACTATCCAAATCAGCTTCTGCAGCAATTGCTATCTTTGACTAAAGGTATCCACAGCTATTGTCGTGTAACTTAGAAGAGATCTTTAGGCAGGAAGTGTGGAAAAAACATCAGCTGATGTAGCCAAATGTACTGGTTTTGCTCCAGCAAAACAGGAGAGGAATAAAAATGGCAGTTCCCAGCTCAATTGCTGGTCTGTGACATAAATTATTACAGTTAAGACATTTAAAACCACTTTTGATTTCATAGTCATTCTAGATGTGTCCATATTATCTCACGTCCCTGCCTCTGCAAAACATTCAGGGGGAAAATGGATGTGATAGATATAGAGGTATTGATGCCATCCCAAGAATGAGCCTTTCTCTCTGATGTTTAAGCTAGAATACCAGAACCTCGTAAGCCTTCATAAAGTCAGTGAATAAAGGCACTCCTCCAGGGAGTGAGTGAAAGAATCTAACAAGCTCTCCGTTCATTACAGTAGCAAGCTTGTTACCCTCACTGGGATCAGAGATCGTAATCACTTTTAAAACCAACAGTAACTGAGGTGATGTTAAGGAAAAAAGAAAAAAGAAAAAAAAAAAGACATTCACTGTGCTTCTGCTCTGCCTTTACGTAATCTTTGCAATATTATGAACAAGTGGTTGTACATCTTGCTGAACAGTTGGTTCTCAGCCCAGCAAAGTACTGATATGAGTACTTAGATATTCCCATTAATGTCATCCTGGTTTAGATTCACATGTTTATCCCTGGCAGTGTTCAATAAACGTGTAGATGAGGCACTTAGGAACATAATTTAAGAGGTATCGTGTTGAAGGACTTACGGTTGGACTCGATGATCTCAAAGGTCTTTTCCAACCATAATGATTCTATGATTATATATTTATGGTTAACTCTCTTAATAAAAACAGGTATACGCCTAGTGAGAATAGGATGTTATCCTGCCTACTAGCTCCATCTCCTTTCACAGTACTGGGAATTTTTGTCATGTAAGCTCTCTTTCCTGTTGAGGGAACAACTTCTAGATAGCTGCATATACACTATTACTTAGTTGCTCCTTATAAAAAAGGTATAGTTGTCTGGAGCCAACAGTGCTATGGAATGAGAAGACAACTCAAGACTCTGCCCCTCCATAATGCGCATGCACTTGCCACATAGAACATCTCCTGGTCAGGCTGTTGTTTAAAGTGCTGGGTCAGTATTTTAAAATGAAGAGAAAAAGTTTTTTGGGACATTCTTATTTGTTAAAGAACACTTTGTTGGTAGTGACTGATTGCTAGGGCCATTTCTATGTCTGATATGTTTGCAGTAGATTTTTATTAATTATGTTTTTTTTTTAATGGCTATTCCTTTGGATTATCTCTAATAAATCAAATATTCTGTCATATTTTACTCAGAAAATCTAACTTAAAATTATTTGTAAAAGTTCTTCTGTAAATGATGTTACCATGTCCATTCAACAAATGCAACAGACAAAAGTTTAATTTGCTTGTTGAGGACTAGAGACTCTGAGGTCCTTTCAACCTGAATGACTTTATGAATCTGTTATACTGTGAACTAAATGAAATTGTACAAGTAGTAACCTTCTCTGACTTTGTTATGCACAACAGCCATTTTTAAGAGAGAAAAGGTATATTGGCAACTGAATGATAAGGAGCAATATGGTAGAAAGGGCACAGTGGTCTAATGTATGTGACCTTATGTTACCATATACATATATACATACATATACCATAACACACCATAATGTGTACCATAATATCTACTATTTAATATTTACTGGCAGGGTCCCTTCTGTTATCGGGGTCTCCTTGTCAGTGATACAGCTTCTAATTCTCATCTGGACAGAAAATATTTGAGTTCTGTGTGAAAGGCAGTTCTTCAGAAAGGCTGTGGTTTCTGGATCTGCGGCGAACCCTAGCAGCCCTTTGCCATACTGAAGAGAGCTTGGACAGAACAGAATTCAGGTTGTGCGTTTGGTTTGGTGGTCCTGGGGGTAACCACTGGGGTATTGGTACTGAGTTATTACTGGAAAGACACTCAGGGCAAAATTCCTGTTGCAGGGTGTCCAGGATCTTGCTGAGGAAGCAGAGCACCATGGAATAGAGCTGGTTAATAACTAGGAGTATGGTCAGGCTCTCTATCAGCTGGTCTGTTCTAGGCAAAAATGTTTAAAACAACAACATAATATTCAGTCCATGGTTCAATAGCTGCTGGCAGGGCACTGTCTATAATCCCTATAATCAGAAAAAACCCTAATAGAAAAAAAATATATGTATATATAATACAAAAAGTTCCTTGCTATGGGATGCAAATATATCAATGCCTTTTTTGCTGAAAAGAAACTTGTTTCACAACTCTAGAAACCAGCATCAGGTTGGATAATGCACCTGACTGAGAGCATTTGCTGCAAAACATTTTATTAGTGGACATAAGAAAATTAAAAAATCTTACAGACTGACTCAAAATACATATGAAATGTGGAGGAGTCCTTAGATCCATAAAGAGCTATTCCTCTGAAGTGTTTAATCCTAGATTGGGAGTGCAATATTGCTCAAATCCAAGAATAACCTCTGTCTTTGCAATAAAAAGGTGTAATTGACTGGTATATGGCATTTGGAAAGAAACTAAGGATGCTCAGTCACCTTGATTCAGTTATATTCATAGTGCTGCAGTGACTTTCTTATCTATTCCCCTATTCTCTGTTCCCCAGCCCTTAAGCAGATCACAAGAATACTTCCAAATTTCTATTTAGGAGTACATTACTACCAAAAATGTCAGTGTCGGTCAGGAAAAATCAGGTAATTAATAAACTGAATTAATATCACTTATGAATGAGTCTTAAATTTGATTTTTTAATATTTTCTCTTCCCACTGTGCTCCATCTCTGTATCAATGTGATATCAGTATTAAGCAAAGTAAAACTTCAGCTCAGCATCACTCATCATGCTGAGTGTAATAGAATAAACATAGTAACTAAGCACATTATTCAGTTTTCAAAAGAAATTAGTTTTTTTTGTAAGTGGAACTGTGTTCAACTAGTTGATTACTTTGAGTGAATGAAAAGGATATGAAGAAGTAAATTGCTGTGAGCAGGCTGTTGCAAAGAGCAGGGGTGAATTCTACCTTCAGTCTGCTCATTTGGCCCTAACTGCATGCAATCTGTTTCTGTCCATGTGTGAAAACTACCTGCATGCAGTCTGCTGCTCAGTAAGCCATCAAGCTGTACAGAGATTGCATTTTCAGTCTGCTGTGCACCAGAAGGTAAACCTTTAATCGGCATCTTTTGAAAGGGATCATGATTAATAAAAATCCATGAAGTTCACTTCTGCGATTAGAGTAGCAAGTGTGCTGAAAATTAATCAGAGTCAATTTTTACCCCACTATAGTTCAAAAAATAAATTAATACATGGCCAGATTTGTAGGTGTTCTAGGAAAACAGATTGGTCTGTCTTACTCCTGTCTCCCAGCTGTCTATATTAAATGAACGTCTGGGGATATGTAAAATTTAGTACAGGACACAGTTATTAAGAAAGAAAATATTTGAACTCAAATGTTCTTTTGAGTGAAATATGTATTGATTTTCAAAGGCAAACCAGTCCTTCATTACTTCATTCTTTTCATGTTCAGTCACAATATGGTAAAAAAGAAGTATAAATAATAACCAGATACTGTCGGTAAATACATTTATCTTTTGTGGGTTTTTTTACAGACTTATTATGTGCTTTTTCCAAGAGACTTTAATCTTAGATGATGTTGACTCTCAGATTTCCCAATTACCTGTTCTTTTAATATTGTATTTTTACTGAAGCTTTTAACTGAATGGAAAGAAATAATCACTTCTTAAAGCTTCATATTCTCTTCCTCTCTTTAATGCACACACACACACACACAGAGAAAGTCTCGCTCCTTCACTTCTCTAGTATTGCAGGTTCACACAGCCCTTCCTGAATGATCACAGCTTTGAGTTATCGAGACTGTGGAATGTAGAATTCCTATCCTACTGAACCATGTGCTGTCCATGTCTTCTGTCCTTTGCACAGAAACTTCCTCTAGTGTTATTTACTCAATTTTGGTTTTAGCGTTCACAGTTCTCACATATAATTTCCTGGTCATAATTAGGATAATTCATGTAAATGCTCTCTTTTTAGTATATCCTCCTAACATCTTTGAGCCTGTCTCTATTGTCACTGAAACAAACAGCCTGGTGTCGTAGTAGAAAAAGGGTTTGAACCTCAGGGAAGACTTTAGAAGGAACAGTTTCTAAGCTAAATAATACTGGGCTGAAAAGTAATCTGGACAACCTGTATATCCCTTAACACAACAGTATGTTATAGATAACTGCTAATATGCAGTCTGGTATGTTATCTTCTGAAGAGATGCGTATAGGAGGTATTAACTTTCCTGCAGAGTCACTCTATAGTGTAGATTAGGAGAAACACTGTGGAAAAACTGGAGTGTCCCCAGTGCTAAGGAATGGCTCCAATGCAGCAAACCACAGGCTTGGCACATATTTCCAGATGTTGCAGATATCCTAGGAGATAGCATCCCTCCCTTTAGACTTTCCAACCTTATTGGAAACCACTTTTAAAATTGAGCCAGATATGAATGGAACTGCCAGGCTGCTGCTTCTGGGGTTGTCATGCACTACGATCTACCTCCCACTGAGCTGCCAGGAAAGTGCAAGGTGTTGGGGATCATCCTTGTCCCAGAATAGGAGTATTTCAGCCAGTGCACATCTGCTTTAAATGTCTCTTTTCTCTTTGGCACTATTCAGATGAGGAGATGCAGCCACCGATGTCTTTCACAAAACAGCCTCAGGCCCAGGTCTTGCTCCACTTCATACCCCTGGGTACTTCTGATCCTCTGTTCCCAATGGATATTTTCCAATGCAGAGTGGGTATGGAATAGGCAACCCAATCCCACACAGCTGGGAGGCTGAGAAGTCCCTGAGAGGCTTATCTTTAAAATCTTCTGTGCAACTCTTACTGGAGAGCAATCATAGGTCTTCTCAGCAGGGGGATTACTTTTCACAGAGAAGGGCATTCTGTTCCTGAGAGCTGGTCTGAATGACTTGGGTGTTCAACACAGCTGCTTTCAGGAGCTGGTCCTATATATTCTCTGCAATAGTAATAAAGACAGACAGTATGAAATAACATGATGGTACCAAGATGGTTGTGTGCAGGATCTGTTGAAACGTGCACCAGTGCAGGCTGTAAATATCCAAACGGAAATACCTCCTGTTGCCTATCAGAGATAAGCATGCTTTCCATCAGAATGAGCACTCAACACATATGTGGACTCAGTCTTGACATGAAAGGCAGGAACTAGTTGGGTTTTTGGCATTGTCTGGGAAGACAGTTTCAAAACTCTTGGGATTTTTGAACCTAGATTAGTGGCTTCCTCAGTGTATTCCATACCATTCATGTCTCTAAGGATTACTCCAAAACCCAGTATGACATGGTGAATAATTTCCGTGTAAAATAGCATATGCACTAATTCCTTAAACATGAACAATTGTTTATCAACCACTTTATGAATAAAATACTTTTTTTTGCTCTTTTTTATGAATATAATTATATTTTAAAAATATTTCTGCAAGTTTGTTTGGTTTTGTCCGCTTTACCAAGATAAAAAGCTTCCAGTCCATCCACCCCTCACTAATATCTTCTCAACCCACTGAGCCAATTTCAACTCAATTAAGCTGAAGGAAGGAAATCTCCAAGATAAATTCCACATGTTTTCTGGAAATGAGCAGAAAATAAAGAAACTAAATATATACTCCACTGAATTGTGCTGGCAGAATTCAATTCCTAAGCATTATTTTAGACACTCACCAGCTTTATAGTTAGGGATATTTTGCTGAAAAAAATGTGTATTAGAGAAATTTAAACATCCCAGGGCCTAATGAAATATATAATGTCTAGACAGTGTAACTAGGTGCTTTGCATTACTTGGGGAGTGTTAGGTGAAACTTGCAGAAAGATTTAATATCTTTCTAGAACAATTGATAAAACTGGAGAAAAAAATGTGTCTGAAACGAACAACCCTTTCTTTTATTTGGAAAAGAAGAGTTAAACTTGTAAAAATAAGATCTATAAGAGCCAGCACAGTAACTGAAGAGTCAGAGGTATTGACCATCAGAAAATGATATAGAAAGGAGCATATTAAGATAAGTGTACCCTTCTCTGGGAGTTACATATCCAGTCTTGGGGATGTATGTTGAGTCTGTCTTCTACTTTGAATTGCAGTGATGTGCTCTCTTGGGGAGTTGAGTACCTACTTTCAGTCTGCCCTTTCTCATATAATGATGAGCAGCGAGCCTGGCGGTGCTCCCTTCATCCGGTTTGACTCCGCATTCTTAGCACACCCGTAACCTGTGTAACTCTTCTATCAGAGGACTATTTTACCTATTACAGTGTTATACATGGGGAACAGCACTTAATACTTTGTGCAAGGTGCACACTGGGTAGCATGTCCTGAGAATGCCTGAGAAATGTTTGAATTCGTTTAGAGCTAAAGAGCTGAATAACATAGCTCTGTTGGGATATGAGTGCTTTTGCCCATATCAAGAGATACTCAGGATGTTTTTGGCAACCGAGTGGTTTTGGCAACATATCTTTTGGGAAGATATATTTTAAAAGCTCTAAATCATCAGCCTAAGTTTATATAGAAAATTAGAGGCAGAACTGTGAATTGATCCCAAATATCCAAAATTGTCTGGAATATAAACTACTGGGTCGTAGTTCCAGGATGGGGCCTGGTCTTTTATTCACAGTATGCCCCAAGCCATAACTGAAGTTAATAGATGCTCTTGTAAGGTCCATAGGATTAGGGATAGAAATGAGAAAGAAGTACTTCTGATTTGATACACTGTGAAATACTGAGTTCAAATCTAAAAACCTTTAAATTGTAGCTGATACATAGCTCACTTAACAGAGTCTTTAGCTGATATGCATATTTCTAATGCATTTTATTCCATGACAGAGTATTGCATTTTCAGAATGTCGAGGGTTAGCATTAATGAATGAATGGGTTTTAATTCATTCTTTTTCTTATATATTTTCCTATATTCTGGGTATAATGCTGCTTAAAAATAGCCGAAAGATTGTGGGATGTCCAAGCCCATAAAATGGATTTTTACTTACTTAGCAGAGACAAAATAGTTAGAGGCATTTTGGCACTTTGTTCAGAAAGAAATGTAAGTAAATAATAATTCCTGTGGATATCATGTAAGATATTTACTTCTTGCACATGATATTTTCAAAATACTCTCCATTTTCAGATAAAGAGAAGTAGTACTTCTGTACTAGAGAAGAACTAAGTGGGAATCCAAAACTGACGAAGCTCTGAAAATCTCTTGGTCAATTTTATTGTCTCGTATTTTGAAATAAAAGTCTATCAAATCCTAAAATAGCAAAATGCCTTTCTTTATCTGTTGTTACTTGTTCCTGTGTTATCTTGGTTTTGAGGGAGGAAGGAACACAAAATTCTTTTCATTCTTCTTTTAATTATTAGTGATTGGTCTTCTTAGTTTGTAAAGCATGCAAGCTGGAAATCATGATTGCTTTTTTCTTAGAAAAAAAATCAACTGTTGAAAAAACAAACACATTTTAGCTTTAAAAATTGAAAAAGGTGATTTTTTTTAAGTACAGTTTGAAATATATTCCAAAACTTCTGTCTGCAGTGTTTATACTTAAGAAAAATATGGACTTCAATTTCACCTGTTTTGCTGCAGTTACTTCTACAGCATGTCTGTGGTGTTGAGAGTCATGATCTATGTGTTTCTGCTGGATTAGGAGTTATGTTTTCTAGCTTTCGTGTGAGTATTTTTGTTCTGATGTTCACAAATGTAGAACTTTGAGCAGCTGACTGTCCGGGAGGAGGAAGGCAGATATGGAATCTAACTGACATCAAGTATGCGGTATAAGGTAGAATGTGAAATGGAATTGAATCAAAATCCTTCATAGATTGAAAGGACTCAATGTGTGAGAAGTATTAATATAATGATATGAAACTTGTAATTTTTTTTTGTTGATAAGTAGTGTTGATAAATAGTAATTTTAATCATTAAAATGAAATAGTTTTTTTAGCTTTCTTTGAATTAGCATAATTGGTGCAAAGGAAACGTCTCTGGTATCAAGGTCAAATGTAGTTGTCTGTATAATCTGTAAGTGCTTGGAGAAATAGCATTTGTAGATAGGCACCTAGTGGGGTAGGCACCTTAGCAGATACTAAAGATATCATTGTGTAGATGAGGCGTTTGGGTAGAGTGCTGTACATCACATTATTCTCATAGGCTTTCTAGACAAAAGTTTGCAACCGAGAGAGAAAAGTATATGATGTAGTTGTATTATTGAGACAAAATAACACCACCACCAGTATGAATTGCACTAACAGCAGCTTGAAAGCCATTTAGACTGATTGCTGTGCTTTGTCCACATTTCAAACCATATCTCTGATGTCTCCACCATGCCTTGACAATATGGCCAGTATGTCAGCTTTTCATATCCTCCCCAGTCTTTCAACCACGTCTGGGCACAGCATGTTCCAACTGTGTGCATTGCCAGCCTCTTTTTTCTGAAGTGTTTTCATGGTTCCTCTCAGATCCCTGTGGAACTGAGCATCTCGTAGTCTTTTAATGTGTTTTTTCCTGACAGTGTCTTTAGGGTCATTGGGAAGTATTATTTCATTTTTACAGATGGAACACATTAGGTTCCTTGCAAAACACTGGTTGCAGTTTCTTTCCTTCAAAATATAGCTGTGAGACAGAGGCATGCTACTCCATCAGTTCACCCCATTAATACTATACTCTTTTGTTTAAAAGATTTGTGTATCTTTTGATGTAAGCAATGTCTTCATCTATGTCTTAAGCTGTGCTTGATGAATAATAATAGACACTACTTCCCAGCCAAAAGCAGCAGTAAGCTGAAATGTCTCAGGAGACTGCCTGTCTCTTTGCCACACATTTCCAGGCCTGTTATGCACATCCAGGGGTTTCGGTTTAATCAAATTAATTTTGGATATCTGAACCAACACAAACTTCTGAATCTTTGGAGGTTCATTTATCACTGAATAATGCAGCCAGCCAGAGGGAGCTGGATGAATAGAAGTCAATATGCCAACTGTTCCTTCATTTGTTACTGCCATATTAATGAAGTTGATAGAGTGGAAACAATCCATGTGCTCACTATTTATTCCTGAGCAATAGGATACAATTTCATTATTTTATGAGCTCATTCTTTGTTTAATTTTAATAGAATTCCTTCCAGAAAATAATTTTAATCATTTTAATCCAGCTTTGGTTATGTATAAATTAGCCTAAAAAGTTGGATTAAAAAGAGAGATGAGAGGACTTCCTGGTAGAGCAAGGTCAGTTTAAATTGAACCAGATCACCTAAAGTATAGTCAGTGAGCCTACAAAGACCTTAAAAAGCCTTTTTGACCACAAGGCCAAAAAAGCCTTCAAAATTATGTATTTCACCCAAAGTTTTATTCTGTTATGTCTAAAATGTAAATGAAATAATCTAAAATGTAAAATGGCAAAATGTGCCTCATGAGAAAGGGGCTGGTCCTTGAAGCCAGCCAAAGAGTGTGCAACCCATTGGCCAACAGACAACACTGACCGCAGGTTCAGAGCAAATGAATAAATGATTTTTTCTTATCCTCTAGTTCCCAGATATCCTCATGTTTGGGATGTAAAAATGATGCAGGATTTTGTGTATGTATTGGTAGTTCATAAGGCCAAAATGAATTTCCTTGAACCTAGTCAAATTTTTCTTACTCTTTCATTTAAAAGTTCTGATATGCTGATTGCATATTGGTATTCAGTGCTGTGTGTTAGATGCACTCTCTGACGTGACTGCCTAAGAAAAAATGACCCGTTTTTCAAAATTAGCCCAGCATTCCCATTGAGCCCTAGGAGTTCTAACACAAATGCTAAAAGGAGAGAAAACTTACTGAGCAAGATGAAAGTAGGGCCAGGCTGCAGGCATCCTGAGTGGGAGCTTCCAAAGTTTTCAATTTGTTGGCATAGGTCTACTTCCACTGAAAATAACAGCTTTAGAAAGAGCTTTGCAGGAACAGAGTTGGGTTATTTGAGAAAAATTTTGAAGATCCTCTTTCCTTCTTTAAATGGCAGTTAGCAGCCGTGGATGTAAAAAGTAACTTCATTTTCTTTATGTGGTTCACTGCCACTCTGCTGGAGCTCTGACACTTCAAAAGAACACAGAAGAGCAATTTGTCCCTATTTTATATAAGCTTTCAGAGGAAAACTATAGACCTCTTTTCTTTTTCTCTTCTCTTCTCTTCTCTTCTCTTCTCTTCTCTTCTCTTCTCTTCTCTTCTCTTCTCTTCTCTTCT
>VWPW01019417.1:0-45601 GCA_013389825.1 Crypturellus undulatus | reverse complement strand
CCTCCCCTCCCCTTCCCTCCCCTCCCCTCTCCTCCCCTCTCCTCTCCTCTCCTCTCCTCTCCTCTCCTCAAATAAACAAAACTCTTATTAATTCAGACACCTACTCTATAAGTAAATGAAATAAAGCATAGATTAATACCTCCATAATAATATTTTGAGAAAGCTATAGATCAACATGCTCAAAAAGCTGTGTGATCTCTTTATAAAGTATAAAATTGATTCCCATTTTGAAGAATCAAATACACTATAGTGTGCTTTGAATAGAAACAATTCTTGTTTCATACAGCAGATGGGCTCCAGAAAGGTTCGCTCTCTAAGTATCAACTGATGTTGACTGAAAGCTGTAGGATAGCTTCCAGTTTTATTTGCTAGTGTTCAAAAAAGCTTCTGCAAAGATAAAAGAAAGTTTACTAGTAAAATGACAAACCAGGCTTATAAAGAGTGAATTCTAACTGTGCACTGAAGTACATAATGCACAGGATATTTTCTTTTGATTTTCAAGGGCCCTTTAATGTCTGCTTTCTAAAAATTTTGCAGGGAGAACAGACACAGGTGAAGAACTATAATTTAAGTTTGCGTGTCTGGCTCTTACCTTTGCTATAAGTGATTATTGGTAAACATACTTAAGATCACAAGTTGTTTCATCTTTGGGCAAGGAAAGAAGGATGTCAAATCCCTGCAGCACCTGAAGAAAACTTAATAAATCTACCAGTGATTATTAAAGCCCATAAGATACTTTAGAGTGGTGAAGCTGTAGTTAATCTATGGCTGCCACAGATTCATTTTGTACATTGTATTAAATTTAACAGTGACGATAAAAGATTGCCTCCCACAAATTAAAGATTAAACAAACAAGGTTCATTTGGCTATCCAAAATCTGTCAGAACCCTGTATTTTAGATGGCAATTATGCATTAAACACAAGTAGTGTCCTTTGGGATTCATGGTCTGCATACTTTGAAAACATGTGTAAATCAATGGGAATAGGCGACAGTTTGGACTGCAAATCAGTTGTGACTAATAATAAACTAGCCAGGCAAAACTGCCATTAAGGATATGGTCCAAGGAATGCAATCAAAAATACAGACTTCTTGTTTGTTTGCTTAAGCACATACCCTCTGCAGGGGTATGAACAAGAAAATCCCTGTTGAGTTATTTTATGACACTTTGTTGAGAGCAGTAGCAGCTTATTCTGGAATTTGGAGCTTTCTTGTGAAACCCTGTGCAAATTGTTTTACTGCAAGGTAGGAGCTTTCTGATGTTAATGTTAGTTTAAGTAATACTGTCAAATAGCCGTACACTATGTCCAGACCCAGAGACTCCAAGACAAGATCACAGTTTGACACTAGAAGAAATTGTGCCATTCATTTTGTTGTATCAGCTTTCTCTGTGTATGGAACATGAAGCAGGGAATCAGACAATCACACAAAAGAGGCCACAGATATCTGACATTTGTCTGAGGTTTTGTGCACAAAGATGACCAAAACCCTTTGAAGTCAGCGGGAGGATTTTTTTTTTTTTAATATACCAGAGAGCTAAATGAGATCAGATTAGGTATGAGAAAACCATGTAATCTTGGTTTCTGATTAGAAAATCAAGACACACCGGTGTTTATTTACTGCATTTCAGGATCAATTGCAGTCTCCTTCTATATCAGTGGCACAAAACCTATGGACTATCAAATTTCACTTTGACAGTATGGATGAAAAAATGTAATTTACTCATTGTTCTGATTTAAGAATAACATATTATGGAATAATATATCATATTATAGCGTTTCCTAGAAACAGTGAATGATATTACATTACAATTGGCTAATTAATACCATTTTAAAAAATAAAAAGAATTGTATAGAAATCAGCATAGTTAAGTGAACATAAGACCAATTACCTTTTTTTTTGAGAAATTGTATTTTATTCTTCTTTTCAGCTTCAATAACACACTTTCTTGAAATGAAAAAAACTCTGAAAGTATATTTCCATTTTCATAGTTTATTTAGAATCATTTAAAATTTATTTAAAAAAACAAGTTTTGAATTATTCAAAATGTTCAGGACTAATACTTAGTTTAACAGAAAGGGCCACATCTGCATTTTTTCATGCAATATTTAAAAATGCTGTATTATTTTTGTATAATGACATTAATAATGCCAATAATAATGGCATTAAATAACATTTGCCATAGTTAGTTGTTATCCTCCTTTGCCATAAAATGATCTTCCTTGTTATTTTAAGTTCCTTTAATGTTTTTGCAATTTTGATTGGAAAAAAGAATTCACCATGTTATAGTGAGCTTGGCAAAGAAGTGAGGGTAAAAAAAAGGAATTTTAGATATTAATTGCTATTCTTTAGCACTAACTCCAGAAAGCTCCTATATTCTGGAGTAACAACTGGCCTTAGCACCGTCAGGCAATAGTGCATGTAAGATTTTTGCAAAGTAATTTAAGGTGAAGTTTTCTGAACTAATGCAGTCGTATACCTCTAAATCTTTCTAGACTCTTTTATAATCAACAGAGAAAGACACTTTCAGAAGGTGATCCATTTTATCCTAAAGTAGACATCTAAAACATGAAAAAATGTGTCCGAGGAATGCCTAATTTTCTGCAGAAACTATAGGGGGAGCTTAGAATGAGCAGCTCTTTGAGCCATATATACTGTAGACATCTACAATTTTGTAAAGAATTCCCCAAAGCCAGAAATACTATGATGTAATTTAGATTATGTCAGTAGATGACTGAATATTATACCTGTAAGACATAAACATGGTGCAGCAACATATTGCTTAAAAGACAAAAACCCACATGTGCTAAGTCTTATTATGGCCAAGCGTGAACATTTCCAGGGAAATTATTGCTGGCTGGTGGTCCCTCACAGAATCTGACCCTTAAAATGCCTTCCAAACAGAGTAATATTCAAGTTTTCTAATAGCAAGTAACACTTATCACTTGCAAATTTTAAGGAAGTTAAGTTTAGATATTGATTGTCGTACCAGATCGTTACTGCTAATTTTTAGGCACCTTGCATTAATCATTTTACATTCTATGTTTCCTCTAATATCTTTAAAATAAAGCAGAAATGATCAAACTGCAGGAAACTTCTATTCCTTAATGAAATGTATTTACAGTGCATACCATGTCATTAGCAGACTGTTTCTTTAATAATCTTTGTTGGTTCAGTAACAAATCTGATTTCTTGAATCCAAACATAACCATAGATAAAATATTTTTATTAATTGTGGAGTCATAATGAACTTTAATTGGAACATGAAAAAAGTCAAATCCTTTACTATGATGAAAAATAATTAATATGTGAATATTTTGGCATAAATATGATCAGTATTTTATATTATCCTGTTGGTAGTGTCTGGAGTTTAATATGGACTACATCATAGGTGAAGATCCATCCTCAGGATTGTAGTTATATTTGATCCTTTTCTTCAATACTTTATAATAAATCTTCCTAATGCCTCTATGAACGCAAACATTTTGCCTCAATTTTTTTTCCTTTTTTTTTCTCTTTTTCTAAATGTTTCTTTTTTATGTATATGTATTTCCTGAAGCTAAACTGGGGTATTTCATGACAGAAATATGTTTCATATAGCTCTACATATGCATACAAAAGTACTGTGAGTAAATAAGAAAAGATTACATGATAAACAGAGAGAACATTACATTACATTGATATTATATATCAATCAACCTTTATAAATTTTCTTAGATCTTTAGAAGGTGTATTATCTGCTGCACTGACTGTGATTTTGGATAATTTATTACAAATCACCATGGAAAAATAATTTAAAACTTCTTATTAAAAATATTCTCAAGAGCAAAGAATGGATAAACTGCAGACCTAATCCCAAATATCCTTTTTCCTCTTTAAAAGTCCTTGAAGAGCATAGGTGCATGGCTGTAATTTTCACTCATTTCATTTTAATTCAGGACTGTGGTTCTCGAATTCATCCAGAGGAGCCCTGTGGCTTGCAGCCTCTGTCTCGTGAAGACCTCTCAGCAATTTCACAGACGGTGTTTAAGACCTGTGAAACTGGAGACACAAAAGGTTTGTACCTGATTTTCACCCCTCTGAAAATTAATTCACACATCTATCTAAAATGAAACTACAAATTTTGGTTTTGCTCCTGCTTAATACACATCCTGTGTATGATAAATGTAGCTAACTGCATGTAACTGTTACAGATTTATTAAATCAGATTAATTAATGTGACAGTTTTATTTTAGCTCATTCCTAATCAGTGATTCCTAATACAGCACTTGTATTATTGTCTTGCAGCCTTCAAAGTGCATTGAAATATTTCCATCAAAACTGTTTTAAAAATATAATATAAATGAAATCTACTTAAAAACAGCTTTTGAAAAAGAGCACAACATTTTGGCACACTTGTGTTTTTATATTTGTTATTCTGTGTATGAAACACAATTAATAATTTCAATTTAAGTAAACAGTAAATTCGTGTTTTTATGTATAGCAATTCTTTGAAGTTTAGATATCAGGATGGACAAATTAAACATTATGGTTGAAATGACTGTTGTTAGAATAATAATTACATAATAGCCCATATAAGCAAGATATCTCTTTCGTTTGTAAGAACATAGATCAAAATAGAATGATAGATACATGCTAATCTTTAAATCACAGCCACATTTATGCAGATGCAGAGATTTATGCAGATTTTCTTTGACAATTGTGAGTAACTCACAGGACTACTCAGTCCTGTTATGCATGGCTTAATTTGTTGCTGGATTAAACAATTATTAATGTTATTTTTTTCTTTATTAGAAAAAAAAAAGAAAAATAAACTAATATTCCTCTATAGTCTAGTAGCAGAAACGTATTTTTTTATCTTATCACAGATAGAAACATTTTCTTACAACACTAGACTTGCACAAACTCCTGGCATAATCACTACAAAGTAGAAAGAATGTGTGCAGACTGCATGAACAAATCACTCCATATGAAATATTGGGGCATATATTATTGTTGTTCAGTGTTAAATGAAGGGAATACGCAAAGGAGACACTACTGCACCTGGTAACATATTTTCATCATGCAGGAATTTATGAGTCACAAAGAAGCCCGGCGCAGCCCATGCTACTCAATCAGGACATAAAGATCCTGAGCAAAAAGCTCAAACTAAATTGGCAGAAGAGCTGTCTGGGGTAGATCCTGTTTCTCCTGTTATATAACATGGCGCTTTTTAATCCTACATCTAGCCAAGTGAGACTGATCATAAAATATTTTCATAGCCTTACTGAGAATAGCATCCCTGTTTAGAAAAGAAACAAATTCAGGAGATGGAGAATGAAAGGATGAGTCTAAAAGGATAGGAAGAATTCGAGCCTAGACCTCAGATTTGCAGTAGTTGGCATTAACTAGTGGGTGGGCAGTTTTAATGTAATTCAGGATTCGTAGAGGAAGTGGAAAGCATTTTTGTGCAAATTCATTCCAAAGTTTTAACAACTGAATGATACCTCATTTCTGACAAGGAGAATTTTTCTAACACTCATAGGAGTAATTTAAAATTCCCAAATAAATCAGCAACATCTCTTTTTTTAATTGGCTAAATTTTCAGAAGAGTGAAGCAATCTTCTGTTTTGTTGCAGAAGGAACACAGTGTCATATGTTGTGCTTAAACTAAGGAACACCTTATCTGTATAGGCTTACCAAGGTGCTGTCGTAGCATAACACTCCAAGATTCATTGGCAAATAGTACAAAAAATTAATCTCATTATGTTAAAACAGTGCAACTTTTGAAAGGATTGCCTGAAATAGCTCCTATCTATGCTGCAAGAGTCTGTTAATTAATGCAGCTGTGGGCAGGCCAACAGAGAGAGAGAGAGATGAAAACTTAGTTCTCCTGAGTTGATGCTAAAGCTTAGAAGTCTGGCTTGCACTTTGGTATGGCCAGAATTTCATGCCTCTTTTCTAGTCCTTTGATATAGTGTAACCGGATACAGGAATTCAGGATCAAACCCTTTGGTTAGAAGCTAATTGCTTTGGGAGGAGGAATGGGGGTAAAGCACATCATTTTACTCAATTCATTTTACCCATTTCTTTCTTTTTCTTTTCTTCAATAAATACAAAATATTAATATTGAACAGGAAAAATTTCTGCCTTTCTTTCTTGTTTGGACCATGGGCCAAAATGATGACAGCCTTTAGAGAGACAAAATCCTTTCTCCTTTAGGGGAAAAAAAAAGCCTTTGATTCAATGGGTTTTCAACCAGGCTATCACAGAAAATTTAGTTGTGTATTTTGTATAGCTGCACTATTAATAATATTAAGGAAGTTAGTAAGTGCTAGCAGTGTATTTGGCTCTGCCAAAGGAGTGAGAGACAGATGATAATCACAAGAATAACCTAAATTCCTCCTTGGGAATCAGGCTATTGAAGTCCATGGAAATTTGGTAGATGGATAATTGCAAAATGTGCTGTTTAAGAGATCACCACTTCTAAGAAAGAACTCTCTTTGCATTGAAAAGCTTTCTGGATTTAGACCCATCAGAGACATAAGACAACACTTAACTAAATGAATGATTCTTTTGATTACAATGAATGAGCACAAGTTTCAACAAAAGTTTCTGTAGGCATAAAGTCATTTTATTCTTAACATTAACATTATTCTTAACAACATTAATATTGTGTCCTTTTAAAACTCTTTTTACCTTTTTTTCACAAATAAAAGAGAAAAAGAAAGCAAACAAGAATGTTATACTCCACCCACCAGGAAAACATCTTTTAAAAGTTTATAAGATGCCAAACAGACACCAGTTGTAAAATAAACCAGTCATATATCAGCAAACTCTCTTCAGCTTCAGTTTAGTTTAAATATTCAGATTTAAATTGTCAGTTAGAATATTTTCTTTATATATGGATAATTCTTTGTCATTATATGAAAACTTCCATTTTGATCCTTTGAATGAAATATAGGTATTGGTGTCTATGATAACTGGAAAGCTTGAGTAAAACAGGCTTAGAGACTACCCAGGAGAAAGAAAACCCCATCAGAATAGGAGTAAAGCCTTTATTGATCAAGACTTTTTGACGGTAGGCTGACTGGTTAAACATATGCTTGCTTAAATACAAGATAACCAATCCTAATGATTTTTTAAAAGTATATTTGGTTTTTACCATTTTAGGAGAATAATTTATGGGAGTACTGGCAATGTTTAATCTCTTATAATAAGCAGATGGTCAATGCATGAACTACTAATACTCTTTCATAAGCTAAAAATCTAGTCTACTTTCATTCCTCCCATGGAAATCTTTCTACTACATTTAGGTTTTCATGAAATCTTATTTTTGGCAGTTTTTTTATTTAGGGCTAAATTTAAATGGACGGCACCTGTCTCCTTCCTATTGTCCTTCAGTGAATTCTAGTAACCCAGGCCATGACTATTAGGATCAGTACTATCTCTTTTAGGCAGTAAAACACAGGCTAATCAAAACTATGCTGAAAGCTGTACCAAAAAAACTTGGGAATCTACTCCTCCCTACTCTCTCCATACCAGCATGGCCCTGAAGCATCATTCTTTCCTCCCCTTCTCTGTACTAAAAGGCCGCTTGCCTTTTATCATCCCCTTAGGATACATCTTCACCCCCGGGAGTCACAGCAGTGAGGCTATACAGCTGATTAGAAGGCAGCCTGTATCCTGCACTGACCTGAACGTGCTAAGTAGCAGCCAGGGCTGCGTGGTGTTAGCACTGTAGGCTGTATTCTGCCCTTAGATGCATGAAAGTACAAATCACTTCTGCTGGCTTTACTTAGAAAGACTTTTTTATCTGGTAAGATGACTCATGTTGCTGTTTACCAAAACATATTTGCTTGAGACTCTTCCTTAGGTAAGGGCAAGTCACAAAGTTTTCTTGCTCCTGAGGTAGCACCTGACTCTTTCAAGGTCTCTGATTCTGGAGTGCTGCTTCCCTCGGCCTCCCACTCAACCCTTGGCCAAGTAAATGCTCATGAACAGCAGTCCATTTCCTCTTGCTGCTGGCTCTCAAACATCGAAAGGCACAGCTGTGATGCTGGCTGATAGTAAGAGCAATCACAAATTCTAAGGCCAATCCGTGTAGCATTTGCTGCTGGAGATGGTTTGCGATGAGACACTGACCCGTGCTAGCAAGGCATGATAGCTCAGGTGCAGGAGTCTGAGCATCTCTGTGCTTTTCCCCGCATAACTCTATAAAACCAGATTTTGCTGGCATAGCTACATAGACACTGCTCCCCATGTCTTTTGTCAGCCCACTAGCAAAATAGTTTCTGGTGTTACTCTAAATACAAAAGCAACTCCTGTGTTTTCCTGTGTTCCTTCAGAAGCTAAGTCCCGCTGACTTCCAGAAAGATTTTGGAGTTAAACAGCTTTGGAGAACAAGAACAACTAACCCATTTACCTTCAACCTCATGTAACAGATAAAGCCACTCATTTTTATTAATCTCAAGTTATGCTCCTAAATTGCAAATTATTTTTTAAAATAGGAATTAGACTCTAATAAATCGCACAGGTCATTCATCTCACCTAAATTTGTGAAAATCATCCCCTATTGCTTCATTTCACCATCAAGAGGTTCTCTAGCTTTGATCGACTGCCTAACTTTCAGATGATAGATGGGATCTATCATTTTAGATTCTTCTGCAAACGTTTTTGCATCGCATTCTTTCTCCTTTATCCTAGCCCTTCGCTTTATTGTACCTCTTCTTTTTAGAAATGACGAACTACTACAAAAAAAGTGAAATAAGAAATGAGCCCAAGCACAACCACCAAATTGGAGCATTCTCAGTTCTTTCAAAGAAAGCAAATTCTCTTGTGCTTTGTGAATGCAAAAGAATTAACACAGAAGAAGGAAACAGACCCTTCAGTGGGAGGGGAGGGGAATGAAAAGGAGGGAAATATCTCCATTGACAAAATACTTTGCAGTATCTCACTGCCTCTATGAAGAGGCGACTCACAGAGATACCAAGGCGATGCTGACACCACTTTGCTGTTTTCCAGGGCAGTGGATAGTCCCTTGCCTCAGCTGCTCCGACAACAGGACCTGCGACTGGAGGGAAATCACGTGGCAGCCGCACGGCTGCCAGTACCCGGTGCTGGCCAGGCCGGAGCTCCAGCGGTGTGTGGAGGGCAGAAGGGTGCGTAGCGGGTTTCCGTCTGAATTTATTTACTTTTACTTGGGCATTTGCTGTCCTTACTTTGGAAAACTGATTTTACGATTGGTGTATTAACGAAAAGCTTTACTTATTACTGGAAAAAGAACTGGATGGAAATCCACAGGGATGAAAACCATTTCTGATAATTTAACCTCATACGTGTAAACTGCCTTTTAGCATAGATGTAAGGTCACACCAGTGGAGTTTCCAGACCTAAGGCATACATAGTTACCAGTTAAACCTAGTGCTTGGTCACAGCGAGTGTATAAGCACTGGGAATGAATTTGCTCTAGTTATTACAGTTTGTCTTATACTTTATATGCAAGTTTGATTTCCTGGGCTGCATACCTAATGCATGGCACTGCTTGTGCACGCTAATCTTACCAAGTCTTCTTGCACATTCTTTTCTTATAGTGAAGCTTCTAAGGTGATATCCTTGGAAAAACAAGATCTCCTTAATAGGCATGGTATGACTGTAAAACAGTTGACAGAGATCTATTACCTGAGGCTCAGGTACATTACTAAGGATACAGGTATCCAGAAAGTAAGTAATTACTTCTTATAAAGATTTTTCAGTGTACTGTCTAGGTAAAACAGTAATTTAGAGTGACATTTTGATAAAATCTGAGATAATTTCCATGCAGAAAATGCAAAAATAATCGTCCTTCAATTAACATTTCCTTCTCCTTTGCTGGTCATTACTTACCCTGCACAAAATCCTTCATTGTCATTTTACTTTATTTCCACCAGTGGTTTTCACCATTACTATAGAACGTTGTGTTTGTCCTATCGTATTTGTCTCAAAAAAGTATATGTTTGGCTGTGGGGAAGAAGCTGGATTTGCCCCTCATGTACAAAACAAGCACTTTTAGATTGACCCCATCAAAAATATAAATGAGTTTCCTAGCTTTTCTTTATTTTTAGTACATACATAACAAGCTGCTGTAGTAAGCAAGCATCCTTTGAGTCAATGTAGAGAAGAGATAAAATATAACACTGTGGGATGCCAGAGTAGTGCTAGGAGGATTATGATCACTTTTCCAGCTCATGAATCTGACCACTAACATCCACCAGTATCAAAAATAGGACATTTGTTAAGGGCCAATTACAACCCAGTATATGGACTGAAAGTTTGTAAAATTATTTACTTGATTCAAATTCCATTGTATGATCCGAATTTTTGAAGTCACTGGTCTATACTACTCTTGGATGAGAACCAGATCATACTTGAACTACATTAACATAGTAGTAGACAAAACTGTAAAACTAACTGCACTTGCTTCCTTTCTGCTTATTTTGCAAAATTCTCTCTTCTCTGTCTAACAGCTATCATGGGTCTGTAGAAATATGCTGGAACACTATTCTTGTCTTAGCACAGATGTTCATTTAACTCATTTATTCCTTGAAAGTCATTTTCAAATGCATGTTTCCTCTTTGGTAAATTTCTTTTATCTCTGCATTTTTTATTTCCCTGATATGATTTCTGTTGTTAGATTGCAGTGGTAACTTGATCAATCATTTCAGAATTGCACCTATGCTTTCTTCACCAAAATCAGAATTCTTAGATCACATCCCTCACATCAGCAGAATTTAAGAAGTCAGACTTTCTTCATATATAAATCAGATTAATAAATGTCCTCATGCTTGGACAACAAGATCCTGTTTTTATCTGTAATTAAGGCAAATTTTAGGGTTACCTTAGATAGTCTGAGCAAAGTAACAAAGCTTTTTTTCTTTTAGGTGCTCACTTAAGAAAAAGATTTTTTTCCTGTTAGCTAAGTTGTATACTAACTAACTATTTTAAGCACACTAAATAAGGTAGTTAGTGACCAGATTTTTTTTTGGAAGGAGATGCTAATCTCCTAATCTCTATGTCTGTTGGTCATTAATTTCTTTATGTACGTATTTAGATTTCTGAAATATAATTATCAGCATTCAAACAGATCATTTCTTTCCTACAAAAGAATGTTTCTTAAAATTTGTTTTCTAGCTTCAGGCTGCTTTTATGGCTTGTATTAAAGTTTATTTGTTCAGAGCTCATTTCTAAAATTATATTCTCCTTCTCCATAGCAGAAATTAATTTACCTTGAATATCGTTTCGAACTGCTTTCAATCTTCATGAACTACTACTTTAATCTGTATGCTTATGAAACTGTGTTAGAGCTTGAGTTGCTTCTGTTTCATAAAAACATGAAGACCACCTATAGTAAAACAATAACATTCAAATTGGTGGAGACCTGAGAAATGATGTACTTTCAGAAAAGAAAGTATTTATGATGTGTTAGCAAGACTAATCAATCATATGTTTGCATGATTTCGGACATGATAAACAGGAAACTTGTAAAGCATTTAGTCTAAGGCGATATCTGTCTGAAGGGTGCTGTTCACTTTAATATCTGCAGACCTTTTCTGGACAATAAGATGCAGGTTCTGTAAATACTAGTACTTGAGGAATTACATATATATGCCCTAATTGTATCGAAGAAATACTCAGTCTTAATTACAACGATGGCATTAGTATTATAGTGGCTCAACAAATCCACTGTATTGTGGTTAATAAGCTTTTGCTGTAAGATTTATACAATTCTATTAAGACATAATGCTGTGATTTTTGTTCTTAAAATAGGTGGAAGGAAAGGAATTATAACAGGCAATTAGTTGTAGAATTAGCAGTGAATAGAGAGCTGGCCTCAATAGGAGTGTGTATCTTGTTTGTTATTCAGAAATTATTTAGTGTTGTAAGTGTTTAGTCTTGTAATAAAGTACCATTGAGTCATATGTAATTAAGAACAGGAAATATGAAAAGGCAATATTTGCTGAAGTACTTAAAATTCAGCTGTTAAAACAGGAATTTTAGCATACAATTTCTTAATAATATTTATGGTTAAGTAGTATTTTGGACTTACAGGTGTTTAAATTTCTTAAGTGTGTTTAATTTATAATGATAGGTCTGGTTAAGAGGTGAATTCCACCACGCTTACACAATCTATTGAAGTCTTAAAGCTATAATGGATTTTTTTTTACACAAATGTTTGGCAACAAAGGGCATGGAAAACATCTGTCTGCATGAAAATGTTGTTCTGTGTCTAGTAAAATTATAGCCTTATGTATACCTGGTCCTTTAGTCATCCCTCAGACAAATGCCCCATTGACCTAAACAGCCCACGACTAAGCTTTACTAACTGTAAAGAAAGTGAAATATGACATATTCTAAACACCTGAACGATCATTTTGCTCACGAATGTTGAAGAGCTACATTCAAAATTATCAACAGAACTGTTGGCTTAATTAGTTATTAAATACTATATGGCACATACACAACTGCAGTAAGTTGGTGCAACTATATGATATAAATGCTGTTATAGCTACCACACACTCAATTATATTGAATGATTGTATTCCGATTTGTTGAATCTCTTGGTTAATTGAAGAATGTGAGTTTTTATTCTGGGGTTTTCTTCTTTCTTTCTGGGATCTCTGCTGGCCTTTGGGGAGAATACCCCTTTTGCAGTACAGCATACACAGCATACTGAGTGTAGTAAAGTTAAAATTAAGAACCTTACTCCATCAGGGATGCGCTGTGGACATTCTTCAGTCTTGTGATATTATTTGAAGAAATGTGAAACCCAGCAGATTATCTATTTCTTCCAGCTATACTGGGAGATCTAAAAATCCGCGGTTCTGACTGCTATCATCCTCTGCATGTTTTCAGAACACCAGGGCAACAACAAAAGCTCTGTTGTAAATCTCACCTTCTATTACTTGTAGTGCCAAGAACCATGACATTTAAGGACTAGAACTGTCACTGTAAAAAATAATCTTCAATAGCTTGTTTCTCCTGGTACAGATTTTCTGAATGAGTGTGCACATTGCTCTCCCATTGACAGTTTTCTCCGTTAGACCTTGCCAGCTGATTATCCTTATGCAGGCTTGAAAATTCACACATGGATCCACTGCTTAGAAATTTTAAAACTCTACAATGCTAAGATATTTAATAGATTGAACAGATTCTATGTGTGTATGGGGAGAGTTGTTTAGCTTTTTTTTAAAAAAAAAAAATGGATAAACAGGAAAGAAACTTGTGATTTAAATTTCAATTTTTCATGTTGTGCAGTGTTTGACTTCTTTGAAAATCTTTCAGATGACACTGCAGAGCTGGACTGCTAGTAAATACATAGTGTCAACAAAACAGCACATCTTTTTATCATGTCTGTTGACCTTGTTCATAGTTCTCTCCTTTTTACCATTAAATGTTTTGTTTATTATTTCAATTCATCAAAGATGAGTTTAGACAGAATTGCAGTCATATTAGAATGAAGCATGAATAAAAAACGCCACTTCTGCCAAATCCATACAGCTTAGTGCCACATATATTCCTTTGCAATTAGAAATTACTGCAGTGAGTGATAAAAAATAGTATTATATGGTATTAGATGTAAAGGAGAAACAATCTAATATGTTCCACCAACTGGAGCATAAACTATTAGAACATGATTGTCATTGCACTAATGAAGTTCCATGATTTGAAGAAATGCTTTAACTTACTTTGCGGTTCAATAATATCCTCACTCACATTACTGCTTAATATCCTTACTTGTTAGTATCCAAGAACTGCTTTTAAATTAGGTGTACGTCTAGATACTACAACGATGCATATATGAAACATTCATTTAAGAGACATAAATATAGACAAGGTGGAGAGATTTAAAAATCAGAACTGTTGTTTAAAATCTCAACCAACTTTAAAAATCAGTCATATTGTAAGTACAGACCGCCTTCCTCATTGTAAATAGCTCTATGAATCTTTTTGTATGAGAGAGAAGGAAAAAGTGAGTATCCAACCAGTCCTTTTGTTACCAAGGACCATTAACTACTGTGAGTCATGATACAGTTGGTTTAAAGAGATTTCTTGCAATATAGCATGAAGAATACTGGGAGAAATGTGTAATCAGTAGCTATTTGAGAATTTATTCTATAAAGCAACTTTGAGA
Organism: Crypturellus undulatus; assembly: GCA_013389825.1. Lineage (NCBI taxonomy): Eukaryota > Metazoa > Chordata > Aves > Tinamiformes > Tinamidae > Crypturellus > Crypturellus undulatus. Next base: position 31,454 of record VWPW01019417.1, on the reverse strand, counting down.
GATCCAGGATAAAAAAATCTCTATTGCACAATGAATATTTTAAATTACTTACTACCATACATAATCTCTCAAGGGCTTCTCTGCAGACAACAATGGCTCAGGTCACTGTCATGCTCTTTCTTGGTCTTGCCACCAGATCATGATATGTTTGTCTTAAACTGTTCTAGTATTATGGGAACTGCCTTTAGTGCACTCTTATGGATCATTTTTATTCACAGTAGGCTCATGGTTGGAAATGTAATCAGTTCCCAAAACTGTGGTGATTCTGGAGGGGCAGATTAAAGAGTGATGCACTAAGTGACAGGAATCCAAAATATCTTCACCACATAAGAACCCTGAGAGAAGCTTTGTAAGCTTGTTCTTAAACCTGAGTCATTTTGTACAGTTTAATTTTTCTTTGCATACCCAAACATTCAAGGTGGAAGTGGTAAAGCATCAAAAAACAAACCAAATAAAGAAACAACAGAACCCCAAGTTACAGGGCACCAACTACCCTGAGAAGAAAGAGAGGCCAGGATAGTGTCAAAGGAGATGATAGGAAAAGGAACATATTGCAGCGAAGACAAAATGGACTGTTATTGTGTTGTGTCTCTGTGGGTTTTTTGATTCCCAGTTTCACATTTATTTATGTTCCTATATGCACGTTTCCATCTGAAGGGACTGTGGTGGTAACATGTCACACATCGTTTCATTGGCAAACCACAGTGAGTCTGGGTTCTCTCTGCTTTGGGTCATTGTTCGCATGTTCTCCTCAGTCTAAGGAAAGATCAGCCCTATCAACTAAAAATAGGGCATTAAAAAGTTCATTAAAAAATAATGTGAAAATTGTCTATATGGTCTCCACATACAAAAATGCCTGATTTTTTAGGATGAGTAGGGTCAAGCCCAAATTTGGCTTCTTTATTCTTTCACAAATTCAGAGCAGCCCAGTAAAGCTTGAAGCGACTTTTGTCAGACTGATGGAGTTTCAAGATGTCTTCAGGCAGCTCTCTCTTGTTATCATCACTTCACACATACACCAGGACTCACTTCAGAGTCTTTGCCACCAAATAATCCTCTTACCAAAATAATCCTCTTTTACCCCCTGAAATGGCAAAAAATATATTTTCTTTGCAAGTATGGTAGCTACTGACTACTAACATTAGTATATGTGTTTTTTAGGTTTAAATTCAAATGATTCACATTTATGTAAAACAGATACTAAGTGAGACATGCTGTATAGCAACAAACCACATGAGGGACTGGAGGAACTATAGCAGGAAGCTTCAAGTAATTGAGAGGCTCTGTACTAGCAGTTGGAAGTAAATATATATCTAAATAAAAAAGGAACGAGCGGGAACAATAAAATATACAGAATTATAACTGTGCAGTTATAATCATCTGTAACCTTTACTTTTTGGCTTTTAACACGAGTTTTTGTTAATGACATCCAATATATTTTACTGAAAGAAAATAATAGCATTGAGATGACAGAACTGGAGAACTGACAGCTCATAGAAAGAATTTTTGAACAGTCCTGAATAGGGTTTGTAAACCTTCAGCCTAGCAATGTTCTCTCATAGGGATTATGCTTTTACAGTATGTAACTACCAAAAGTAAATCATATCCTTTCTTCCCATCCAAAGATTCTTTTCATAGGTGACTCAACTAACAGAGGAATGATGTACTATCTAATAGAAAGAGTAAATGAGACTCTTCAGGAATGGCAAAAGACCCATGATGTTAAATGCTATCACAATATCAATGAGGGGAAAACATTTATCAGTTACTCCTACTATCCTAAATTTTGGATGAGTGCAAATGAGAGACCAACATTTGAGAAAGCACTAAAACAACTGCTGCAGAGGTACAGTATAAAATCTATTGCTGGCTTGCTTGTGTTTTCATTCCTTTCACAAATGTGTTTAACAGATTTTACAATTAAAGTCAGTAAACAATTATATATAATGTGTGCAGACCATATTGTGTGGTTGAAAAATAGCAGAAAATGACATCAGGCCTCTGATCAGGATGCCAGATACAGTTCACTGAAATGTAATGCAATGCAGTAAAAATGTTTGCCATCTGTTTTAGGGCAACATGTGTTGTTTTTCCTTTCTGGGTTTCAGATCACGTCCCCTCGAGAACACGGACCAGACCGTATTAATTGTAGGTGGGGTTCAGTGGCTTAACTCCAATCACCTGCAAATTATTCAAAAAGTGTTGAACAGGTAATGTTATGTACTTAATGTTATTCCAAGTCACATGTCTATGTGATAAATGAGAATCAACTTCACTGAAAAATTTAAATACAAACGTTTCATTTGTTTTCTCATGAGGATACACTTAACTGACTTTGAAAGAAAAAAAAAGCAGTATCTTTTAATGTGCCTATAAGTAAAATTCACGTACTTCTTTTTATTTGCCAAACAGGGAAAATCTATCAAATATTCTGGTGATTATCAAATCTATAGGGATGGGCTTCCACCTACCTGTGGATGGAATACATTCTTTATCACAGGTAAGCTACATATATATTTGGAGTGCATTTTCATGGAAGACTTGTCATTTCAGCAATAATTTTGCTGTCTGGTCAAAATACGTTACCATCTCTGCTGAGCAAGCTTTAAGTAGATCAAAGAAAGAATAATATTTGGATTTGCTAATATGGCTTGCTGATGCAGATTCAAACCAATTACAGCTAGTTCATGGGTTCCACCATATTTGGGGAGCCATTAGAGAGGTTAGGCTCAGTCAGCTGTTCCAAGAACTAGAAAAACCTCCAATATGAAGCCTAGTGCAAAAGCTGAGAAATTGAGTTGGAGGTAAGCAGGTTGGTCTTTGTGCTGCATAGAGTACAGACCCTCTTCAGGCTTCAGCTCTCCATAAATCTATCTTAAACAACCTATTAAGGCAAAACATTACAAAGCAGCTGGAAAGTACCAGTGAGTCTAGCCTTTTATTTATGTTAATAGGGTGTTACAGTCAGTTCCAATCTTGTCCAAGACTCTCAGAGTAACAGATGGGCTTTTTAATATATCGTATAGCTCATTCAATATTTTTAGTTTAGAGAAATTCTCTGTTTATAAAATATAATAAAAAATACATACAAAATACAAGGATGAGAAAGCTGGGAAGTGCTGGAGGAGAGAACAGAGTAAACGCTGGCTATCACAGTTCATGTAACATTTCTGCTATTCACAAGTATTGGAAAAATAATTAGCTGTCATGGTTTACATACAATATCATCACATTGGAGACTAGCATTCACCTATTTTTGCAATCATAACCTACTTCTTTATTCAGTATGTGATTTACTGTTTCTCTCACCATTCTTTTAACTATTGAGAGTGCCTTGCTAGATTTTGCCAGTTCTTTCTTTCCAACTTAGTAGTATCTATCTGCCTTGCCTTTGTTGAATTTCTTCCTATTGATCCTGCCCATTTCCCTGACTTATATAGACACCTAATTAGGATAAATTAGGGAAGTGGTTGGAATCAATTAGAAGAATTATTTTAGCTTCTGTCATAGATTTCAGCAGTGTTAAGTTCTAGATGGAAAAAAAAATAGACTTTTGATCTAACGTAGGTTAGGCAAGAATAGAAATAGGCAAGAATAGAAAAGAATAGAATAAAGGCTTCCCAGAGCTGCCTTCTNGTGTTAAGTTCTAGATGGAAAAAAAAATAGACTTTTGATCTAACGTAGGTTAGGCAAGAATAGAAAAAGCATTAAAGGCTTCCCAGAACTGCCTTCTTCGTTTTCCTGTCCAGTAAATTCACAGAACTCAAGGAAGCAGCTACAGTATGTACCCGACATCACTTTTCTTTTTAATATCTGAATCATATGCCAAATTACCCATGTGGTTTGGGTGCTCTGGACTTGTGGGTAACTCCAGTTACTCTGAAAGCCTTTCTGTCTGCAGCATCAAAAACACCAACTTAACAAATTTATAGCTACCCTTTGTTCTATTCCTGTCCTTCCTGCACTATCTTGAGAAATAATAAATAATCTGTTCTTCAATACAACCATTTCAAAGATTGCCATGGCACTGCACTCCCTTTTAAGCAACAGTCACAGTGACTTTGATTTGAAGCTGAACACGTCTTATACAGGGAGATTTTCGTGATTTCTTACACAAGCAAAACGTAATAGACATTTTTACTGGATTATATTTCATATTACCTATTTTCATGAGTTAAAGTAATTGATATCTGGAATGTAGCAATTGTTAGAATGCAACATTTAAACAGTCCTTTTGATACTGCTTTAATATTTGAATATTTTATCTGGAATGCAGAAAGAAGTTCAAAACTTATGGAATGAAAATTTGGTGATTCTGGATACAGCAAAAAATTATGGTTATGAAGTTGTTGACACCTTTGTCATCACAATGGGACGCTACAAAGAATTCCTGCAAGGGAAGTGTGGCTGTCATTTCCATGAGGTAATAGTTCATGCCTTTTTTTTTTTTTTTTCATTCTCAGTTATTTTAAAGAGACTTTAACTGCCTGGTTCCTGAAAAGAAGAAAAGTATCCCACAAGTATCACAGTCATGCCTCAAATTTAGGCCAGAATAAAAATGACAAAGATGACAGTAGGTATGAAAGTACCTGTCACTTGCCGTTCAGACTGGAACATGACCTGAGGACTGGCTAAATGTGATTTAGTGTCTCACAATAAAAACAGGCATGCTCTGTTAAAATCTACTTTATGTAAAAGGATATTGTACTTTTTTTGTACTTTTTCCAAGCTCTCATGTTATTTACAGTGCATTATATATTCCTGCTGCTTTTGGACCTATTAAGTTTATCTGTTTATCACACCTCAGCCTTTTTGCCTTATGACAGACCAGAGCTGGTCAGCAGACTCCCATCAAACCACTCATATATTGAAAATGGAGCTTAAAATAAAGACCCCTATCCTGCTGTATGTTTACTTTCTAGAATAGTTAAAATAATTGACTGTACCAATATAAGATAGTAGGTCATTCATTCTAATTAGTGTGAATAGTTCTCTCTTCATTTTCTCTGAATATCTGTAGAGATTCTGTGCTCCATCTTACAATCGTTGGAATGAATGAAACAGGCATTGTAAAACAGTCATTGTAAAATATGACATATTGTTCTAATGCTTCAAAGTTCTGATGAGGAATCTTCACACAATACTACAAATGACAAGAGTCCGTGGATTAAATCAAAAACAAACAAAAACAGATTCATTATTGTAGCTAGGCACGAAATCAACCTAGAGGTTGCCAAACCAGAGAAAGTAAAGAGTTTGCAAAAACAAGATTTGCAAAGTTTTATTTTCCTTAGGATGCATGTTGGGTATGTTTTGTGTCTTTTCTTATGAATGCTCTTCCCCATCAGCAAAGGAAAGTTTTGCTTTTTGGCTTTGCATTTCTTATATCTTCCTAGGTTCAACTAGCCACAGCAGATTTAATGTGTCGGATGAAGGAAATGTTATGAAGGAAGACTAAAAACACCCTGAAATTTAGGGTGACCATAGTAAAGTTCAGACATAGATTTGAGAATGGAATCTTACTTTCTGGTCATGCTCTAATCTAGTAAGCTTGGACATTTGCTTGTAGCTACTGGATTCTGTTTAATTCTCTCAGACACAGCATGATCTATAGCAGAATAAAAAGAAAAATAAAAAGACAAAAGAGATGATTAATAACAGTAAGGCTTTAAATATAGACCATAAACATCAAAAAGGAAAAAATGAAAAAAGGAAAACCAAAGGGGAAAAAGGAAAAGATTCAGTCTCAGAGGCATAACTGTCTTTTCAGATGATAAATGTGTCTTCAAGGTGCAGAGAGGTTAGCAACCAGCTGCAATTGACTGGAACTCTGTTCTAGCACTGGGGTCACTGAAACGGAGCATAGGAATGGGAGCTTTATCTGACCTGTCTGATCTCATGTACTGAGTGTGAAAGTCACAGTTGATTTCCAGCTCCTCAGCAGCTCATATGTTTGCATCCCTCTGCTGGGGCTTCTAAGCCCCTGTGGGACCATGCACAACACACATGGTTAGTTAACTGATCCTTTAATCTACTCTGCAATACATTACAGAGAGATGAACACAGCTCAGTCTAAGTGAAGCTGGGAAAGGGGGAGTAAATCATGGACCAGGTATTTATGCAATGAATAATCAGTCCTGGGAAGTAAATGCCTCCTCCATTTCACCCAGGCACACACTGACCCTCTTTTTTTTCTAGAACCCAGATGTTGTTGTCTTCATGGGTCATTGCAATGCTCACCATTTCCAGAGACCTTCTGAGCAAAATGGAGAACTTCAAAGTGAAATATTTCAGATGCTTTGGGTGGAAAAGAGAAGGGTGTGATCAGTCATCATTTTTCACACACTCCTCCATCATTTTGTATGAGCTCATGTGCAGATTTGGCCTTAGTTTTCAGTGTGAGGGATCTTAACAGAGAATATATCCTTCTGGGGAGGATCAGGGAAGAATTTGGCTTGAAGAAATGTTGTTAATGAGGCTTCAGAGGCCACGGTGTCTGAAAGAGGCATACATGAGCCCAGGAGAACCCATCAGCCACCAAAAAGCAGCCTCAGTCCTTGAGGAAAGTAAAAAGAAAGTCTTTGAATGCTTTTGATATCTCATTAATTTTAACAGTTTTGTCATCAGTTTATCCTAAATCTTGCCAAATGGAGTTTCATCAGGTGCTGAAGCAGTTTGCACCAGGAAAATGGCATTTTGCCTCTGAGGTTTTCTGAGCCAAGATCCCTATGTAAAATACCAGAACTTTTCAAGTTTTATGAAGCCAGATGAGAAGGATTAAGTCCATTGCTTTGTACTTTCACTTTCTTTCTCTCAAAAATGACCTCTTAGTTTCCCAGAAGACAGTACCCCTGTGTAAGCGACAGCTGAATTAAAGCACAGCTGTGTGGGAGTGGGGACTTGTCATTTTGTACAGTCAGAAAACAGGAACGGAAATGCATTCAATAGTTCTCATTTAATTCTTGCTAGCTGATCAAGTAGAAAACTATTGCACCTATTTGTCATGATAAAATTCTTTGGGTTCTGAATAATACACTTCAGAGGGTCTCAGATTACCCTGAATGTCTGTGACTACAGTTCTACAGTCTTTGACCTACAGACCTACAGCCTTTGCTCAGATCGCGAGGAATTTGGACTCATTGGATTTTTAGATTGAACTGGGGCAAAAATATAGTGAGTAACTTTGACACTTCTTGTCCAAAAACTCATCTAGCTCATGCACATAAATAGGATTTTTTTTTAATTAGCTCATTCTGTTCAAATGCTTATAGAGAAATTAGATTGGCCAGTGTTTGTAAAAGGCCTTATGAAAGATATTTTTTGTTCAGATTTATTCCCTAATTTAATGACAATGAACTAATGAACACGATATAGAAACTAGTAACCTTGGAATTTTTCTAACTGAATCAAAGCTTGGCTGCACGATGTACATTAGATTGCATTCTTTGGAGATTATGCCTAACAGGAATTGGGTGATTGGTCCAAGGTGGCATCATTTTGGAGTAGTTATGTGATCTAAGGCACTAATTTATAAAATGAATCTGCAGTAATTACATGAAAACAAATAATTGCTCTTGGCTTAGCTGTATCAAATTGATCATAGGATATATTAATTTTCTACATGGGTAAGTCTTGTTCTTTTTCAAATTCAGCCAGCTCCCTCACAGCCTCTCCGCTCAGTCTTTCAAGCCTTTGCATGTGTTATTTCTTTACTCATAGTTAATTCTGAGTTGCTTCTGTCCATTTATTTTGAGCTTCATTGCATATGAACATTGTTTCTGACTGATTGTTAAGTGACCCTAAATATGTCTTATAAAAAGCTATTATGCCTTTGCATAATTATATGAAATATTTAGAAATATAGTCAATCCCTTCAAGTATGTACTTGATTGTTATGGCAGCAAATTTGAAGAACATTACAACTCTGTTGAATCAGCATATTTTTTATCTTTTGAATATAAGTTAGCCACCTGGCAGGTCTTTTGCTGTCTCTAACTTTTCCACTGTCTGGGTAGAGATCCTCTGTTCTGCATCGGTACAAGGTTCAGAGATTGAGACTCTCTTAAAGTTATTTCATTCTACATCAATGTTTGTGTGTGCATTGAGGTCAGGCCTTTAACACATCATAGTAGGCGCCCAGTTATCAGGGTCCTGAGGAATCTGCCTTTCAATACCCATCCAGTAGACATTTTATTATTTGACATCTGTTAAACATGGTAACCCCAGGGATTTACACAAATCTGTGCGTCAAGAAGAAGGGTTCCTCTGCACTGTCACTGAACCACACTGTGGTTGTATCAGTATGATACCTCAGACATCCAAGTTGGGAGATATCACAGAATCACAGAATGGTTAAGGTTGGAAGGTACCTCTAGAGATCAGCTAGTCCAACCCCCTGCTCAAGCAGGGACACCTACAGCATGTGTCACAGGGTGGCATCCAGGGGAGTTTTGAAGATCTCCAGAGAAGGAAACTCCGCACGTGCCCTGGCCAACCTGTTCCAGGGCTCTGTCACCCTCACAGTGAAGAAGTTCTTCCTCATATGGAAATGGAACTGCCTGTGTTTCAATTTGTACCCATTACGCCTTGTCCTGTTACCGGCCACCATGGAGAAGAGCCTGGCCTCATCCTCCCTACAATCACCCCTCAGGTACTTGAACACGCTGATCAAATCTCCTCTCAGCCTTCTTTTCTCCATACTAAACAGGTCCAGCTCACTTCTTAGTTTTTCCTCATACAACAAATGCTCCAGTCCCTTAATCATCTTCGTGGCTCTCCTCTGGACCCTCTCTAGAAACTCAATGTCCTTATTGTCCTGGGGAGCCCAGAACTGCACCCAATACTCCAGGTGCGACCTCACCAGTGCTGAGTAGAGGGGCAGGATCCCCTCCCTCCACCTGCTGGCAACGCTCCTCCTGATGCAGCCAGGATCCCATTGGCCTTCTTGGCCACGAGGGCACACTGCTGCCTCATGGTTAACCTGTTGTCAACCAGGACTCCCAAATCCCTCTCCACGGAGCTGCTTTCCAGCAGGTCAACCCCTAATCTGTACTGGTGCCTGGGCTTACTCCTCCCCAGGTGCAGGACCCTGCACTTGGCCTTGTTGAACCTCTCTTCCCAACTCTCTATCCTGTCCAGGTCTCTCTGAATGGCAGCACAGCCCTTGGGAGTGTCAGCCACTCCTCCCAGTTTGGTGTCATCTGCACACTTGCTGAGGGTGCACTCTGTGCCCTCATCCAAGTCATCGATGAACAAGCTGAATAGCACGAGGCCCAGTACTGACCCCTGGGGGATACCACTGGCCACAGCCCTCCAACCAGACTCAGCCCCATTTATCATCACCCTTTGGACTCTGCCATCCAGCCAGTCTTCAATCCACTTCATTGTCTTCACTGGACTTCACTGTCCACTCATCCAGTTCACACTTCCTAAGCTCTCCTATGAGGATGTTATGGGAGACTGTGTCAAAAGCTTTGCTGAAGTCAAGGTAGACACATCCACAGCTCTCCCATCATCCAGCCAGCCAGTCACCTTATTATAGAAGGCTATCAGGTTCGTCAGACACGCCTTCCCCTTGGTGAATTCATGGTGACTACTCCTGATCACCTTCTTTTCCTTGACATGCCTAGAGATGGTCTCTAGGATGAGTTGCTCCATCACCTTTCCAGGGACGGAGGTGAGACTGACCGGCCTGTAGTTTCCCAGCTCCTCCCTCTTGCCCTTGTTGAAGACTGGAGTGATGTTGGTTTCTTCCAGTCCTCAGGCACCTCCCCTGCTCTCCATGACCTCTCAAAGATGATGGAGAGCGGCTGAGCAGTGACCCCTGGCAATTCCCTCAGCACTCTTGGGTGCGTCCCATCCGGACCCATAGATTTACATGTGTCCAGTTTGCCTAAATAATCTCTAACCCAATCCTCCTCGACCATCGGAAAGTCCTCCTCTCTCTTGGTTTTCTCTCTTGTCTCCGGATTCAGTACATGGAAACCGGCATTAGCAGTAAAGACTGAGGCAAAGAAGGCATTTAGTAACTCTGCCTTCTCTGCACCCTCCATCACCAAGGCACCCTCCCCATTCAGCAGCGGACTAACATTTTCCCTAGTCTTCCTCTTGCTGCTGATGCATTTGTAGAAGCCCTTCCTGTTGTCCCTGGCATCCCTTATTAACTCTAATTCCAGACAGGCCTAGGCCTTCCTCGTTGCATCCCTGCATTCTCTGAACAATGTTCCTATATTCTTCCCATGTGGCTTGGCCCTTCTTCCACATTACCTACATGCTCTTTTTCTCATTGAGTTTACCCAACAGCTCCCTGCCCATCCATGCAGGTTTCCCGCCTGCCTTGCTCGATGACTTTCTTATAGGAAGAGCTTGGAGAAAGTGGTTTTTGAATATCAGCCAACACTCCTGGACCCCCTTTCCTTCTGGGACCTGACTCACGGGTTTTCTCCAAGGAGCTCCCTGAAGAGGCCACAGTTAGCTCTCTTGAAGTCCAGGGTTGCAGTCCTACTTTTTGTCCAGCTTCCTCCTCGCAGGATCGTGAATTCCATCATCCCATGGTCACTGCAGCCAAGACTGCCCCCAACCTTCACATTTCCCACTAGACCATCTCTGTTTGTTAGTACGAGGTCTAGCAGTGCCTCTCCCCTTGTTGGCTCATCAGCGACCTGCATCAAGAAGTTATCTGCAATGCTCTGCAGGAACCTCCTGGACTGTCTGCTCCTAGTTGTGTGATTTTGATTTGGGGAAACAAGTTCTCATCCCTACAATTTGCATCAAGACCTGAGAGCCAGGAAATTCTAGCAAAGCTCATTCATTGTTGAGGCACAGAATAGGTTTCTCAAGAGCCTGGGATCAGATCTGTACCTGAGCTGTGAACTGCAGAGCTTTGCACAAATTTATAACTTTCCACAAGTCAGGGCTGTCTTGACTTTTTTTTTTCGTTTTTTTTTTTTTCTGATAACAAGCCATGAAGTATGAATTTTGTAGTGTAGATCAAATCATCTTTAATGAAGATAACAGAGTATAATGCAGTGAAGACATTAGTGAATCAATCAAATGATTACAATGTGGCTAAGCTTTTGGATTTCAATGCTTGAATAAATAGGATCTGACACTTTAATTAGCATGTAACACAAGTTTACTCACCATAATAATGCTTGTAATTAACTTGCTGCTCAATGTAATACCAGCACTTGCCTTGTGTAGAGCTGTTTCAACAGTTGTGTGCACACAGCTGTGTGTCCTTCTAGGTGCTTGTACAAAACATATACATATGTCATTTATTTTGCAGGTGGTGAAATCCAATCCCTCTGAAGAAAGTCCTCACAGAACAATGACATTATCAAGGCACTATACACTGGGGAAATTTATCAGCACTCAAAGCAAGTCATCACAACTGCAGGACTATGCAACAAATTCTCAGTCCCCATATCATGTCCGAGGTTCAATAAATCAAGTTTATTCTGAAATCCTTCTCAGCAGGCTCTGTGCAAGGAAGAGGGAGATTGTCAGCAAATAAGCTCTCTTGGGTGAAGCTCTGGGACAAGGGACATGCCACTACCTGTGGGACAAACTAAGGACTATGCTGAATTTATGACATCCTTGAATTGAGGCTCACGTACCAACAGAGCTGGGATATTTTTCCCAAAATTTTATGAATCAAGATGTGAGCTGGCAAATCTGTGGTTTGGAAATGGAGGGTGAAGAAATGCAAAAGAGAGAAGAAGGGAAGTTACTTGAACTGTTGCCAAGTGCTAGAACAGCTGTAGCTCAAGCAACTGTGTATTAATGATAGTAAAGAGAGAAATATACACACTTAAAGTATTTGGAAAGGACTGCTTTATTTCTTCATCAGTATCTAGTTTTCTATTTATAAAGTCACTGTAATACTTTAATCTATTTAGAAACTGCTTACATTCCATTTTAAAGTGTTTTGTTTTATGTTGATGTGTTCCCTTTCAATATCAGTCTTCTCTATGTTGACACTTGGTTTACACAGTGTTAAAAGGTCTGTTGTCATTTTGCTGAGGACACCAACTTTTGAATTTTAGTGTTTTTAGCGAAATCACGCCCCTTCTTGCTGTCTTAGATGGAACAGAAGAAATATCTACATTATTTTTTTGCGTGTTCTAATGTAGAAATAGGTTACTTTTAGACTTGAGACCGATTATAACTTTCACAATGTCATATACAAATATAGTGAATGCCTTAGTATGACCTTATTTATGGTCTTGGTTTAGGAGAGTAACCATGTTCAGGAAGACTGTTTAACATGTTCTTAAGTGTAAGCCAAACAAGTATTCTTCTGCATGAAGGTGCCTTTTTAAATGATTTCTTTATAAAATAATTGTCAATGTGGAAAGCTAATACCATAAGCAAAAGAAAAAAAAAAATCCTTTTGCAAGCACACGTAACAAATTCATAATCTCTTTTCTACTTTAGCATGAGAAGACCTACACAGTGTGGTGGAAGCTCTGCATCTCATGCTTGACAGGGGCCTCCTTGAGCATGTTCACCCCACCAATTATTTCTATGTTTGCTCTCCCAGTCCCTCTGGCATTTTCCATTGCAGTGTGCAAGCCATTTCATGACAGAGAAAGGTTGTACAGTCCCCATCAGTACTGTGGCTATAGCTGACTGCCTGATTGAACAAATATTGGTGAATTCTTCCTCCTTCAGATAAGATATATGGAGACATGATGGGAAATAGCTGTGCGTTTTGATTTAGATAGCTAAATTAGGATTCTGGCTTCTCTAGATGGTCAGAGGATCCTCAAAAAGTGCATCAGACATAGCTAAATTAGGAGGTCTCCCTCTCTACTGATGAAGTTCCTAATGTAGACAATAACATTACATTCAGTAAGACAGTGTGAATATTTCCTTTTCGCTATAAGTGTTCTCTATAAGCTGCTGTTGTGCTGACAGTGAATGTCCTTAAACTTCTGTATACGGTTTTCCTTGATACAGAGTTTTACATGAAAGACTAATATAGAGTAATAAAGAACTGAACCTAAATATTGAGAATGTCAGTATTTGGTTATGGGCAGTATGATTATCTGTGTAATAATGTATAATCTTGGGGTCTAGGACTCTAGTATAATCTTAGTGTTGAAGGATTTAATATCTTGCCATTACTATCAGTGTATGCAAATTCCAGCCAAATGTCTTTGTTATTAAGATGGTCAAAGATAGTGTATTACAACTCTGGATTTGTTAAGCTTTTTAAGCTCATTTAACTCCACATGCTGTTACTGTTATTTTCTGCACACAAATGTCTTTAAGATGTGAATTGTGTTTTTATGATCTTTTTTAATCAGACTGTTGCTAAAGCATATATATGAAGCAGCTATAATAATGGAGAGGAAGGAGCTGATTTTGTTCTACCCTAGCTGATATTGGCAAATGTGCAATTTATCACTTCCAGTTTCATCAGAAAGATGGTTTACATGTGTTGTACACCTAGATGTCTTAATATTGTTCAAATCTTATTTCAAATGTAGCAAGTTGAAATTTTCCTTTATGCTTTCTATTTTTAGTTACTCATTTGTGTTTCTATGTGTATGTGTGTGTATAAGGCATTGGTACCATTTGCAGACTGATCTTTATTTAAACGCACTCTTTGAATATATTTTTTTCATCACTATATATGATCTGTGCAGTCTTAGGAGTAAATGAAAGGAGTGCAGACTAAATCTAAGTAACAAGACACATTTTCCACTATTTAACTTTAAAGTATATCTAGTATCTATTGCTATGTGAGAGGAGACTGAGATGAAACTACATGAAACTATTCATACAAATTCAAATTTTCAGATTAAGACAATAAAAAATGCTATGTTTGAATTATAGTGAAAGTATGTGTTATTATTAATGTCTTACTCTACAATTATCACATCTGCTATGACATTTTACCTGGGTAAGCCTTATTATTCCTATTACATTATAATGGATACGGAATTTAGCTTTGTTTTTCTGTATATTTACCTTAGTCTCATTATTTGCCATTAGGATAGCAAAGGACCTACCTTCCAAGATCAGTTCCATCTCCTGATACACCCGTGAATTGATCTAGAATTGGTGAAAGGATTGAAATAATCAACCTGGGCAACAAACAGCAAATTTTGCTTAATCTCTGCTCAGCATGTGAAGTTTTGAATAGAACCAGGATTTGCTTTAAGCTATAGATAGTCTGAAACTATGCTGCGAAAAATAACAACCTGTACATAGAGAGCAGTAATCTTAGCTTCTATTTCAGAAACTTTAGATAAAGCTATAGCATGATGTGTCAGTGTCCAATGAGTTATAACTCACTGTTGTATCTCATATAGCTCTATAGATGCTGCACAGATTTTTGAGTGTCAGCCTTGCAGAGTTGTGATCATGTCCCTCCTAGTAAATATCTTCAGAATAACTGGCCAATAATAAAAAGGATTTTCATGTTTGTAGAGAAATATTCTGGCAGCTTTGTCATCAGAGATGCTGTATTTCAAATAGTCCTATTTGACAAGGAGCTGAAAGAATGAGCTATGAATCTTATTTTTACAACCAATATTCATTTGAAAATGTTAATCTATAATTTATCGCTTTTACACCATTAAATATAAGCCTTATACTTTATTTTTCTATTCTGTGACATACTAAAAAGGACCTCAAAGTCAATTTATTTGTTTAGTGGGTGGGGCATGCAATTACCTCAAGGTTGCAATAACCACTAATAGTTATGCCTCTGTTGCTATCCTGAGCCAAGGAGAATGCTTTGAAGAGGCAGGTATGTATTATATTAAGTTGACTGCAGTCCAGGGATCTTTCAGATTATATTTTTAGAGTAAAGCAATTTTTTAAAGGTGCGGTGAGCTGTCTGGCATAGAGTCAAACTCCCAAACAAGCCCCTGTAGGCTCACATGAAAAATATAGTCTTACCTTTTTGTTTGCTTGCTAGCCTTGCATCTGGCTTATTTTATCTCACTGTTATGACTATATGTACCTGTTGTACTCCCTGGCACCCTTTCAGATAATCTGAGAAATTTTTGCTGTGTCTAAGCAGCAAGTTCTGGGAATCTGAGAGGTTATGGTTGCAAATGTAGAGTGAATCTTCAAAATGTCAATATTAATGTCTTAGTGTTTTTGCTAAATCCAATAGCCTGAAGTCTGCTGAATGTGGTGGAGCAAGTCCCTTTTCTAGAACAATGATATTTTCTGATGAATTTAAAACAGCAGTAGTGTGGCAAGACTTAGTGTGCACAAGCATTTCAAGGAATGTGTCTTTTACAAGCTAAATTCCACTGCCGTCCTTACCTGTGTAAACCTTCAAAACATCAGAACAGTCAATGATGTCCAATGCAGGCATCCCTAAACTCATATACTGGTGCTGGCACTGATCCTGCAGCGTTTTCTGCTACCTTCACGCTATCCATCAAAGGGAAAGTCCTATCTGCACAGTAAAAAGATGCTATGCATTTTAGCGTGCAGTAGCATGTAGTTTGGTGACAGTGAAAATAGGGTTGTCAGTACGCAGAACAAAAAGTGCTCTAGAAAACTTTTCAAGTCATTAACATGAACAGGCTGAAGTCCTTGCTTCTCCATCACTGCTGCTGTGCTCCTGGCGTCTTGCCCTCTATACCTCACTTTTCTCTGCAGATGTGCTCATAGCAGGGAGATACTGCATTCACTTCCCTCAAGCTCCATTTTCCTTCACTCACTGTGTGGGAAGAGGAAGAAAGAAAGAGATTGTGACTCTACTGTAAAGGCAAAAGGGGAAGAGCCAGGGTCGTACAGGAACTCCAGTTCGTACCATAATGGTCACCTCCCTGTTTCCAGGTTCATTCATCTGTCTGCTTGACCAACTTCCAGTCAACTCGAGGCAGCCGCTCCTGCAATCCTTAAAACCTTGGCAAGGTGTATAATGTAAGTAGCCTTGGACTGAAGATAAAAAGTATGTTCAAACAAAATTCGGACTGAGGTCTTTGTGAAACACAGCACCTGCTCAGCTCACCATCTCCTTGGTTTGCACTGCTGTAAGGAGCAGAATTCAATCCCTTTAATTTGAATTTCAGATGCCAGGGCTTTTTCTAAAGTTTTGACAATATTTTTTTACCCTTCTTGTTTGTACTAAATATAGGCAAGAATGTTCCTTGCATATTCCTGCACAACATATGCCTTATTGTGGGCAAGAATCTCCCACGGTGGGTGGTATTTTCAATGCTGCAATTTTTAGGCTTATTTTGAGCAGCAGTAGGCAATACAGTCGAAGTATGCAGCCCAGTGACTGCAAGCAGTGTCTGCCGCAATGCTCTGTCAGGGTATTAGCAAGATTCTGGGTGAGGACAAGCCTGCTGCAGAGCCAAAAACTTTGAGTGAGGAATCAAAATGCCTCAGCTGCCTCCTGGCAAAGTTAGAGCAGTTGCAAAGAGCTCACTACAGATCAAATGGTTATGGTACACATCAATGAGAGTTGTCGGGAGCTCTTTAAAGTTAATAAATTCTATGGGATATTGCCAGGGTTTGCAGACCAGATCTGTATTTGGCAGAGTTTCCCACCGTGTTTTGAAAATGTCTTTTATCTTTTCATTTGTACTTATCATTATCAACTTCCATATTTCCTTTATGATTCACTGGGCGTAAGGAGCTTACTTATATTTCTGCTCTGCCTGATATGACTGTGCAGCCTCCCCAGATGCAGTCAAATTGCCTTATAGTCACTAGATCAGACAAGTTTTGTTATTTCTACAGGGGTTTTATGCTTTGCTTCCAGGTGTCAGCTCTAAAGATTCTGTATGTTTACAGTTAATCATCTATGGTTATAGCTGTAATAGTTTTTAGTGCCTCCAACGTGTTCAAAGTAACCTGCTGATCCCTATTTATCCTAATAAGATGCGAAGCATTTTAAGCCTTGAAAACCTGACCTTGCAAGTCCTTAAACAATGCAGCACCCAGTAGGATCAAGTCCACAATTACCTTCTGTTAAAAGTAAAGAATCAGAATCACGTGGTCAAACATAATGATGTGATGCTATCTTCTACTGAAATCTTTGTTTATTTTCTCATCCTTTGTGCAGTGTCTTCCACAGTTATTGTAAAATACAGATGTACAAGGAATTTTACTGCTGATAGTAAAAAGTCAAATTATATCATGTCTTAATGTTCTTCCCATTTTCATTTTCTGTGTTCCACTTTGCGTCATTTCTGTGCACTATCAGGAGCCAGGGCCAAGCAATTCCATAGTGCTCGCTGTCTGCATGGCTCCTCACTCTTCAGGACAGTTGGGCACTGATTCCCTGCTGCAGCTATCAAAATAGCACATCTTCAGCTATGAAAAATATATGACAAGGCTTGTAGACATACTCAGAACATACCTCCTGGGATAAATTCGGTTTGAAAATCAAGTATGACAGCTTTAGAGACTACTTATTTTCAGACATCAGGACTCTGGATTCCTCCACCATAACTCTGGTCATCTACCTGAGGTATCTTAATTATGAGTGTTGTCACACTAGACTCCATTGTATTCAGTGTAGGAAGACAAAAAAAGAGATTATTCTCTGATGGTGTCTATTGCTGCAGCACTGCTTATTTTAGGAACCTAAAGTAACTCTTAGAAGCCTCTGATATAGGCTTCTAAAGTTTTGAGAGATGAATCTAAGCTCAGTTCACTCGGTGAGTAGAAGAGCAGAAGATGCATTTTCACTTCCCCGCTCTGCTCGCTCAGAGCACGAACTTGATCATAACCCCACCATCACCAGCATCATGGTCCAGATTCTCAACATCTGCCCCTGGAACTACTCCATCATTGCACTGGATCAGAGAGAAAACAACCCTGAGGATGATCCTATAACCTGGTGAGTAAAACACTCAATAGCAATATAGGACATATAGATTCAAGATGTTGCTCCATATTTGGAAAAATGAAGAACAAATCTTCTACTGAATTACAAAGGGGTGGATGTCTCTCCTTCCATGAGATAAGGAAGCCTGCCAGGCACTAAAACCCAGAAAAGGCTCTCTGGTTTAGAAGCCTCATCAGAAATAAATATGTAATCAGTATCTGGAAGCCCCAATATTAAGCAATTGCTTCTATCTTGTAATTCTATGGGGAGCCGAAGTATCTAACTTAAGGTTATTGACTCTACCAGGGAGTAAAAGTATCTAATAGTTAGGTATTAAAAACCTGATTCTAACACCTTGGTCATACATGCCATCTTTAGTCTAAGAAGAGTTTACTGCTCCGAGCATCTCCATAATGCCCCCATCTCCCCGACTTCACACATGCACACACACTCGCCGGAAATTACTGCCCCGCTGCTTAGGGCATATAGCTGTTCACATGATCGCTCTCTCAGCCAATTCAGTCGACATAACGCAGGCTAGAAAAGCAGCTCTAGAGTTTAAAGTGAGTAAAACTAACCCGGGTCGTTTCAGGTGATTGGGGTACGGAGCTATTACACAGCAACCATTCCACTAGATGAGTGCCCATCTCTGGAGGCACAGATGGGGAAAGGAAAATAAGGAGCTGGAGGCAGGATGGAGTGAACCATCTCTCCACAGGTTAGCTGCAGACAGAGACAACATCTGCACCCAGCAAAGTCATCCTCATAGATTTGTCTTAGAGCTCCTTGGGTTGTATGTCTGGCTTCAAAGAAATATCCTTAAGTTAGTATGAAAAATACCTGCTACAAATACAAGGACCACAAATTAGACAAAAATGGTCAAACCCAGGAATTTTTGAAAGTTCTGTAACAATATCTTACTGAGTTTAGTAAGTCCCTATGGATTATAAAGAATCTATAAAACAAGTTAACACCTCCTCCCCACACTTTTCTTAATTAAGATTTAGTAAAAATGTAAGTAATTTTAATGAGTGATCTGTGGCTTCACAGGACCCAGTCTGGATTGGCGCTGTCGCAATAGCACAGCAGTTTATGCAAGGCAATCACCACATATTTAACAGGCCACAGCTTCTTCACTTCAGTCCAATCCCAAACAGTATTTTTTTTCCTTCCTAGGATTCTCTGAGGGACAGAATATCAGCCATTTGGGGTCACTATTTATGTTGAGGGTCATTTTTTTTTTCTAGTCCTGCACTAACACCCTCCAGAAAATTTATGCTTTGAACAAGTTCAGTAATGCTGCTGCTAGGCCATGCCTTGCCCCTAACCCTTGCCCGGACAAAGACAAGGACAGAGAGCAGTAAAACTTGCCCTGCAATGGAAGAGAGCTCCCACCACTTTGAGCACAAGCTGGCTCCGGTGCCTTCCGATTCTGCTCAGGGGCACGAACCAACCTTTATGGTGTCCGCACTCAAACTCACATAATCACTATCACAGCTCCAAGAAGCTGATCCTGTACCTGCTGGGAGTGAGTCAGTGGACTCACAGTACACTCCAGTGTTTCAAAAGCAAAATGAATGAGGGATATGTACCAATTGAGAAATATATTTATACATGTAAAAGACTTCTTACACATCCTCTTATACATCTATATGACAACTTTTCCTGAAGGGGTGCACCCTACCACAGGCCATCTTGGAGCATAAGACCTTGCTCCCTTCACCGTAACCCTAGCAGTGTCTCCTGTTGCTCCAGTGCAGCATAGAGCAGCTTCCACCTGGTGAACTGGGATGGTCCTGACCCTCGTTCTCCATCCTGGCTACAGATTTTCTGGGCTATGCGTAAGTGAAAGTACCACACTGACTATTTGTCGTCTGATTCAAGGAAAACAAAATGATGTTGCTTCTGTCTGGTGAAGGAACAAGGAGCATTAAGGGCTTGGTTAAATAAAATCAGGTAAACATGATTCATGAGAAGGGGAGAAAAATCCCTTGGCAGATTTAAGGTTTTGATAATAATTCAGCCATAGACAAGTTGTTCAAGTGAAAAGAATGACTAATGTCCAAGTGACAACTCACATTTACACAATATAAACTGCAAGAAAAGGCAAGGCTTGATTTACAAGGGCTCTGGTAAAAAAATCTATGCCAAAAGACTGGAGTGGTTTTCCTTGTCTGTTTCTTAAAACTTTTCACAAATTATCATTGAAGGATCTAGTCTTATGTTTTTTAGTTCTAGTTCTTGGAATATTTCAGGATTTTGTTCGCGACACAAAGATATAATGACACTTCAAACTATGATGAACAGACAGAAATCTTGGGTTCCCTCCTGCACCGTTCATGAACATATCTTTTTAAGGGACAGAAGGCACTCAGCAGAACTGCTCAGTATCTGTCCAGACTTTTGGAATCGTTGGTTTAGAGACAAATTCTAGGCAAGTGTCCCATCAGGGACAGTTTATGAATTGCTATTTTGGGCCTACTGAAAACACTGAATTGATATTATGGACCTACCTCCATAAGTAATTAATATACCCATCTAGTCAAGAATCAGATTATGATCTTTGGTATAAATGTCTTCCCACATACTTCCAACATGTAGATCTGCTACTCTGAAGCACAAAGTTCTTCAGACCTATTCGCGCTTTACACAGATGCTCACACTGCTTATTATGAACATGAATCATGTAAGCCATTCATGAGCTCTCCTATCTCACTTTGACCAGAACTGCAAAAAATAATTCTCTATTACAAAAGCATTTCCAGCTTTTTCCTTTTCTTCTCAAACCTTGCTCTGTCTTTCCTTGATTTTCCTTCATAAAACCTTTCAGTCCTTCTTTTCCACTTCCATCATTTTGTCTAATTTCTCATAGGATTTCACTCTTTCCATTTCACCTTCACTCCCACCGGAAAACAGTAGAACTCAATAATTTTTACAGTCTCTGTTTACCATCTTAATCTTCCAACTAACTTTCAAATCACAGCTAGTGAAGCTGTGATCTCTACCATCTACTTTACTTTGGTGAACAAATACTGAAGGCTTTGTAAGCAAGTCTGTGTGTCGCTATGTTGCAGCCACTTTCATAAGCATTACAGAACCAGGAAGCTGTGCATTTTCTCAAAACATCAGAGAGAGGTATGCAGCATATTACAATAATTTCTACATTTCTAACCTCTGGACTCAGCACACCTTTGATGAACCAAGACTCCTTGTGTTTACAACTCTATGACTAAACTCTGTTTGAAGCAAAGGTATGAAAAGATGAAATTTTGGTAAGGTGGGAGCATATTTCAGTTTTACATGTTCTCTTGTTTTGCTCAAGTCTACCTTATACCTACTTGTCATAGGTATGAATAGCCTATGAGTGTCAAAAAATTTTCAAAAGACTATAGGATATTTAAAAAGATAAAGCGTGTCCTGTCTGACTTCTTAACTTCCATTTCTTGTGCCTTTATAGGTGAAATTGCACAATGAATTTACACAGTCATGTCTTCTCTTTTAAGTTGTCCCTAATACAGTGACGACATCACGTGTTGGTGAATTGGACACCCTTAACTGTAGACCTTTGACCCTTGAACTGGAGACTCTAGGTAGAATTTTATTCCTATAACACAGCAAATTCCAAATTTTAGTGGATTCATTGCACCAACTCTCACACTCACACATGTGTAAGTGGTCTCAGGAGTCTTA
The DNA here is from genome assembly GCA_013389825.1 of Crypturellus undulatus. NCBI lineage: Eukaryota > Metazoa > Chordata > Aves > Tinamiformes > Tinamidae > Crypturellus > Crypturellus undulatus. The sequence goes on along the minus strand of VWPW01019417.1, from coordinate 9,946 downwards.
CTGTAAAGCAGTCTACTTTGTAACACATCACCTCTGCATATAGCTTTAAGTGTCTATAGTATACTTCTATTAAAAAAAGTTATTTCCATAGGTCCTGACAGCTTCTGGAACTCACAGATTCTACAGCGAGGGAGCAGTTCTGAATCTGCCTTTTTTTTTCCAACAGATTGCTTTTTTTTTTTTTTTTGCAAAGCAGGTAAACTTAAAGTTAAGATACAGGCATACTTTATGGTCATAAATAATACAATTAAACTTCATCCTTTGGTATAGCTGCAGGGATCTGATTCAGTAGACAGTTATTTTTCTGCTTAGTTTAGATGATTCAAATTTAGTCTGAAATGGTCTGATTCAGCAGCGACTTTTTTTTTCTTCTGCTATATTTATACAACACAGATAGTGCCATTTATTTCATTTAAACCTTTCACAGATATGAAATGGAGACCATATGGAATACTTGCAAAATCTAGGCTTTTTATTTCCAGATCTAAGAATCTGTTCCTCTTCATTTTAAATGCATATGATTCACCCAGCTTTTCATACTTAGATTTTCCATATAAATATGCTGCATTTTTTTTATTGCCAGTTACTCTAACAGCAGAAGTCATGTATATTAATAAAATTAACTGAAAATTATTTGCCTTTTCCTTCAAATTCAGTTAATATTTTGGGTTTATTTTTGTCAATATATTTTTACCTTTACTATATTTGCCATAGGAAGGACATTAACGGGGATGTTGTTATTGTTAACTGTGGTATTTTTAAATACAAATATAGAAAAAAAATCATCAGTACTTCAAAAATACAATAATGACATTATCATCATTGGTCATTGCATCTGCAATAAAATGAAATATAGAGTTCTCTTTGGTTTATTTTTGCACCCAAATCGCACACTTAAGCTTCTTCTACAATCATAGAATGCCTAAGGTTGGAAGGGACCTCTAGAGGTCATCTAGTCCAACCCCCCTGCACACGCAGGGCCACCTAGAGCACCTGGCACAGGACTGCATCCAAGCGGGTCTTGAAGATCTCCAGAGAAGGAGACTCCACAACCTCTCTGGGCAGCCTGTTCCAGTGCTCTGTCACCCTCACCGTCAAGAAGTTCTTCCTTAAGTTCCCGTGGAACTTTTTATGCTTCAATTTGTGGCCATTTCCTCTGGTTCTGTCAGTGACCACCAGTGAAAAGAGGCCAGCCCCATCTTCCTCATTGCCTCCCTTGAGGCACTTATAGACACAGATCAGGTCCCCTCTCAGCCTTCTCTTCTCCAGGCTGAACAAGCCCAGCTCCCTCAGCCTCTCCTCATAGGGCAGATGTTCCAGGCCCCTGATCATCCTCGTGGCCCTGCGCTGGACTCTCTCCAGCAGCTCCACATCCCTCTTGTACTGTGGGGCCCAGAACTGGACACAGTACTCCAGATGTGGCCTTACCAGGGCTGAGTAGAGGGGTAAGATCACCTCCCTCGACCTGCTGGAGATGCTCCTCTTAATGCACCCCAGGATGCCATTGGCCTTCTTGGCCACGAGGGCACACTGCTGCCTCATGGTCAACCTGTCGTCCACCACGACGCCCAGGTCCTTCTCAGCAGAGCTGCTCTCCAGCAGGTCGGTCCCCAGCCTGTACTGGTGTCTGGGGTTATTTCTCCCCAGGTGCAGGACCGTGCACTTGGCCTTGTTGAATTTCATGAGGTTTTTGACCGCCCAGTTGTCCAGTCTGTCCAGGTCCCTCTGGATGGCAGCACAGCCCTCTGGAGTATCCGCTACTCCTCCCAGCTTCGTATCATCTGCAAACTTGCTGAGGGAGCACTCTGTGCCTTCATCCAGATCGTTGATAAATAAATTGAACAGGACTGGACCGAGGACTGACCCCTGGGGCACTCCGCTCAACACAGGCCTCCAACTAGACTCTGCACCGCTGATCACCACCCTCTGAGTTCTGCCATCTAGCCAGTTGCCAATCCACCTCACCGACCACTCATCCAGCCCACACCTCCGGAGCTTGTCCAGGAGGATGTTGTGAGGGACGGTGTCAAAAGCCTTGGTGAAGTCAAGGTAGATGACATCCACCGCTCTTCCCTCGTCTATCCAGCCAGTCATCCCATCATAGAAGGCTATCAGATTAGTCAAGCATGATTTCCCTTTCGCGAATCCATGCTGACTAGTCCTGAGCACCTTCTTGTCCTCCACGTGCCTGGAGACAACGGCCAGTATGAGCCGTTCCATCACTTTTCCAGGTACGGAGGTGAGGCTGACCGGCCTGTAGTTGCCCGGGTCCTCCTTCTTGCCTTTTTTGAAGACTGGCGTGACATTGGCCTTCTTCCAGTCCTCTGGCACCTCCCCCGTTCTCCAGGATCTTTCAAAGATGCTGGAGAGTGGCTTGGCTATGACATCCGCCAGCTCACGCAGAACTCTGGGGTGCATCCCATCGGGGCCCATGGATTTGTTGGTATCGAGGTGTCTTAGGTGCTCTCTGACCCAATCTTCCTCTACCCTGGGCAAGTCTTCCTTTCTTCCAGCGTCTTCTCTTGTCGCTAGGGCCTGGGACTCTACAGGGCTGCCCTTGGTAAACACTGAAGCAAAGCAGGCATTCAGCAGCTCTGCTTTTCTGTGTTCTTCATGACCAAGGTGCCCATCCCATTAACTACAGGACCCACATTTCCCCTGATCTTCCTTTTACTGCTAATATATTTATAGAAGTTTTTCTTGTTATTTTTAACATCCCTTGCCAGGCTGCGTTCCAGCTGCGCCTTAGCTTTCCTAGTTGCATCTCTGCATTCCCTGACTACGCTCCTGTATTTTTCCCAGGGGGCCTGCCCTTTCTTCCACATTCTGTATACCACCTTCTTCTGCTTGAGCATTGCCACCAGCTCCTTGCTCATCCACGCAGGCCTCTTGCCCCCTCTGCCTGACTTCCTACGCACAGGGATGCACTGCTGCTGGGCGCAGAGGAAGTGACGCTTGAACACTAGCCAGCTCTCTTGGGCCCCCCTTCCTTCTAGGGCTCTAGCCCATGGGATTCTTTCGAGGAGTTCTCTGAAGAGGCTAAAGTTGGCCCTCCTGAAGTCCATGGTTGCAAGGCTGCTTACAGCCCTGCCTCCTCCTCGTTGGATCCTGAACTGCACCAGCTCATGGTCACTGCAGCCGAGGCTATCCCCCACCCTCACATCTCCTACAAGTCCCTCTCTGTTTGTTAGCACGAGGTCCAGTAGTCCATGAAAGCCTTTAATCACATGGGTCTAAATAGCTCTACTTCCAAACACAGGCCAAGTATCCCCAAGTTAGATACAAATTTTTCCTGTTGAATCTGATCTTATTGGCAGGCGTGTTATGATCACCTGGACAGCTTGAGGGTTGTACAAACAGACATGAAATGCAAAGAGCTGCTGCAGGTTCACACTAACCACATCAGCTTTTTGCTAGTTAAAACAGGGAGCCCATATGCTACTCCCCTCCCGTTCGTCCCACCACATATAAAGAAGTCTGAAACACCCTGGAAAACCCAGTCTGAAGCGAAGATAACAGCAGTTATTTCCAGAAAACAGGCTCATCTTTCTCTCCCTGTTTTTTTTTTGGCCCATTATGTTTATCCATGAATAAAAGGGCTCTCTTGATACTTGTGCAGATAACAGGGTGTGGTGGGGAGTGTGTTTCAGCTAACGGGGACGTGTGTTCCAGTAAGGCACAGATAGCGAAATGTCCGACACTGGTAAGCAATTCCATATAACTTATGTTCACATTTCATTATCTAAGCGTAGTTCCTGATCCTTTCTCTAAATATATCCATAGACATAACAAAAATCAGAAACAGTAATGATAGACTGGTAGTCTCACATATACCAAAGTATCATGCACAACTGGGGTAGACTGATGACAGAAATAGCAAACTCTAATGTAAATGTAAACTCTAAATGTAAAGACTTAGGATACTTAAGAAATTAAATAAATGAATATTTGCAGAAACTGGAAATTAAGGGACTGGTTGGTTCTGCTTGTTGCCTTTCACCAGCTAAACAGCAGGAAGGTTCTGAATCACAAGATAACTGAATTTTATGAGCAATAATGGGATTGAAAGCATTTGCCATGAACATATTGAAACCATAAAAATATGTCTAATTTCTAGACAGAAGTCATTAAATTCGTGTTGAGGCTGTAAATATATTGTTCACTCAAGAGGGAAACTCAATACGGTGTGGGCTGTTAAAAACAGATATTTATGACACCGCAGCACTTAATTTTACAGCTGTGTTTGTGAGGTCCTTTATGCTTCATCTGGGGAATCTTTCGCATACCACAGTAACTGCAACCAGCAAGAGTTCCCAGCCCCTCAGGCACCCAGCTGTGTCCTCTGCAGGACAAGTGGGGAAAGACAGAGGAGTGACAAATTATCCAAATTCTACCGTCACGGGTCAGGATTAGCCACTGTACCTTGAAGCAGCTGAGATTCTTTCTTCAGAGTTTCGGATGTTTATGGAACCCCAGGATCACCTGGATGCTCTGGCGCAGCACATTTTCAGATATTTGTCACCAGTTTAACCTAGCAAAGACAGTGCCTGGCTGTGTTAAGGAACCCGTGCCTGGCTGACGTACAGCAAAGTTTATTGATGAACAGAAGGAGAAATTCAGATGGCTGGATTTCAGAGAAAGGGTGGATAGTGGGTGGTTTCAGTCCCTTGCTTGAGATTTTTAAAGCACTGGGATATATGAAAGGCAGTCCTGTAACCTCAAAAACTATGAACTTGAAGGATTAAACCGTTAATTCTTCCCCACTAACACCACATTGCAAGTGACAAGTGACTACTGGTGTCCTGTGGTTGTCAACACATTGCCATTCCCTTCGAGTTCCCCGTCTCTGTAATTAGCCTTGCAGGTAAATTCACACCTACAGTGTAAGCAGTCTGACGACTGGATGGAATGTTTTACAGATTAGGCTCAAATCAATAACTTTATGAATGAGAAAATCATAAACGGAGTGCCTGCTTTGTATTGTAAGAGCAATAGAGTAGATTCTTGTGCTTTCATATCCTCACTTAAAGGGTAAGTAACTTGCTGGAGAAAGTAGTAATTTAGACATGGAATTAGTAATAAAAAATGAGTTTACAGCTGTGATGACGACGATGTGCCATCAGCAAGTTAAATATCTCTCTGAATCTCAGTTCTCTCACCACAGAATGGCAATAGTTTTGTACATATGAATCATTATCAGACATACCAAAATTATTACTAAAAAAGCATTGTGTGCAAAACCCAAATTAGAAATTGAGAAAGGAATAGAGTATGAATTGAGGGTTCCTGGGTCTTCTCATCCTTCTAGACAACACAGCTCCAGGGAAGCAGCTCTCCTACTGTCCTTTAGCTGTTGTTTAAGTAAAACACATGCCCTGCCTATGAGTGCAATTACCTAAATGTGCATGCACGTGTGCACAAATCCCCCCACATTTGCACATGTGTCTACCCACACACACACACAAACGCACACACACAGAGTTCATCCTCATCCTGCTTATCTGAAGAAGTTCTGAGTAAAGTGGGCATACTGCATTCTTTTTGCACATACTGCAAAAAGAAACAGCTACATTGCACCCTTTGTGGAGTCTGTCATTGATTTAAAATCCAAGTAATACCTAGATTTAGCATGTCCATGTCAGGGACAAAATTTGCCAACAACACCTCAGAGGAAACCTGGAGCTACTTCTAGCATGCCCCAAAATATAAGTAAATCTCAAGTGTCTATGTAAAAATGTGTAAATCCAGGATACTGTCTCCAAATTTGCAGTCACAGGGAACTGCAGACTTCAAAGTCGGTCTGAGTCTTCTCTTCCCCAGGCCTGGCCTTCTGGCAGTGCATCACCAGGGGAAACAGATTGCCAGGAGATCTGCCTAGCTATTGCTTTGGCAACTGTCAGTGAAGTCATTTGTTCCAGGAAACTAACTTGGAGATTCTAATGACTTTCTTATGGATCTTGGTGAGGCATGGAAGCGATTGTGAGATGCTTGTCCCTTTTTTTCTGCCTTCCAGATTCACTTCTCCATTTCTCAGATATCCATGCACATGGCAAATGTGTTTTTTATATGGTGTTGTATGGCTATCATGAAAATTTGGAATTACTACACACATTTGAGAAGTCTCTATCTGCCATCATGTAATTACTACATCAATGCCAATAATCCCAGCAGCATGTAGAGCTGTACATTTAGAAGCAAGATACCCCTGTGGTATCGGGGTATTGCCCAGCACGTTTAACTAAGTGAACTCACTTCTAGGCTCTGCAGCTATGTTGCACTTGGAACTAACTTTAGAGAAGGAGTTTGTTATTGCCAATGTATACAAGTCTTGATGACAACACCTAATGCCAAAATGTCTCCAATTTCACCAATGCATAGACTCAGCACTTTCCAGATCGCTCGGGTTGATGGATACCATCATGCAGCTATTTACAAAGATGGATTTAAGGAACATTTATTGAATTAGTATGTAGCTTGTGCTTAGTCACCAAACGTGATAAATTTCATAGCTGAAGGACTGATTTAGAGACTGCAGGAGAGTTTTCTATTCAGATGACTGGTTTAACAGGCTTATCTCTGCTCAACTTTTAGGATATGACAAAGATTAATTACTCTGTTCATCAGGGTCCATACATATAGGTGAGATCGTAAAGTTTGCTAGGTTGAATTGATTTTATCATGCCTTTACTGAGCAGCTGTAGCTCTAGGAGAAGGAAAATCATTCAAGCCAAACTTTCAGAAGTGGTGACATTTTGACAACTTTGTACATATTTTGTATCCAGCAAATAGATGACAGACTTTGAATATAGTGAGAATAAGAGCCACTGACTTCCTTCTAAAGACAACAGTTATGTCTTCCAAGCACTGAGTGANAGATCTCCAGAGAGGGAGACTCCACAACCTCTCTGGGCAGCCTGTTCCAGTGCTCTGTCACCCTCACCGTCAAGAAGTTCTTCCTTAAGTTCCCGTGGAACTTTTTATGCTTCAATTTGTGGCCATTTCCTCTGGTTCTGTCAGTGACCACCAGTGAAAAGAGGCTGGAAAAGGAAAATAATTCAAACCAAACTTTCAGAAGTGGTGACATTTTGACAACTTTGTACATATTTTGTATCCAGCAAATAGATGACAGACTTTGAATATAGTGAGAATAAGAGCCACTGACTTCCTTCTAAAGACAATAGTTATGTCTTCCAAGCACTGAGTGATCCACTTGTGATCTGCTTGTGCACACAATTCCTGCACAACAGGGCAGCTTCCTCTGTCCAACTGAGAATCCCGAACAAATACATCTCTCTAATCAGCTCTGTCAAGATTGCATTAGTATAATTAAACAACAAAATAGTAAATGTCCCGTCAGGAAACACCACTCAGCTTGGACACATTTCCATTTTTTTTAAACAATAGTTTATTTTCTTTTTAAACCTGAAAAAAAAGCTGACATTCAGGCAGAATAGAAACCCCACCTTGGACAGAGAATGTAAGATAAGCAAAAAGCCCATTTTATCTTCTCTGATTTATAGCAAATTTGGATCAGCTGGGATTTACGCTTGACCTTTGCTTGAATTCTGGTTCACTGTCACTGTATCACGCTCCTGTTGCTGCCAGTAATTCATGGAATGAACCAACACAGACAGCTCCAACACACCAGTGAGTCAGAATTACAAAGATTTGTATTCTGATTTCCTTGCCAGAATATTGTCTTAATGTTTAAGAAGTAATCTGATTACAACAGATCTATTTGTGGAGTTAAGCACTACTTACTTTTAGCAACAGAATTTAGAGTGATCACCAGTGGTTAACTTGTTGCTCTTGAATTTTTATTCTTGTTATATGATCACACTGACTGTTGATATAGCAGTGCATCCTAAAAACCTGGGAATCTTCTGGTGAATTTCAACAAATTCGGATAGATCAGTGAGGGATTCCAAAATATTGTGGTCTTATCTCACATTTGCAAAGCACAAAGCTCACAGCTTGCAAAATATTTTGTTCTCCCCTTGTTCACCAGTAGCCAGCCAGCAGCCAGCTGATCTGTATGCACACACAGCTCATGGGAATAGACATTCCCCTGTATGTCCTGCTTTTTGGCCAGATGAGAGAGTTTTACTTGAGATTTAAAAAAAAAAAAGAGAGAGACCAGGGTGACAGGAATTCAGGAGGAAAGGGGGGAGGCCTGCAGAGCAGGGGATGCGAGGGGATTTGGTGGAGAGCTAGGCAGTAACAGCCACAGAAGTTACTCAGGAGGCTGTGGGTGATAGCAGGAGATAGCTGGGAAGAGAAATTGTTGAGGCAGATGGGGGATTAGGATGCAAATATATAGTAATCCAAACTTCTTTGAATCAGATGCTCATGGAAAAATATGTTTTGCTAGAGGTCATTGCTAGAGGTTGAACTAGACAATCTCCAGAGGTGCCTTTACAGTTCATCCTTTTCAGCAATCATCCCTCTAATTGCAACTGTTTCAGTCTATGCATGAGTTAATATAACCAAAGGCTATATTAGTTATAGGCCAATATATAGGCCTTTCCTGGCCTGTATGCTTTCCTGGCTATTTAGTGGCTATTGTAGCAAAAAATGTGGATAGGGATGCAGAAAAAAACACACCCCAGCACATGGTAATATGACAGAGAGATCATTCATTTATGATTTGATAAACAAAACATGATAAAAATAGGATTAGAATTCTGGAAGGTAAAATTTAGCTAATTTGAATATTAAGTAAATTGCTAGAGGAAATATACGATTCTGCAGCTTCTAGAGAAAAAAAGTCATATATAAATTTAGGATCAAAGGCTCCAGACTATTTTAAAATAAGAAACAAAACAAACAAACAAAAAAACCACACAATCGAGAACTCAGTTAAAAGAACTGGCAGAGAAAAAAAATCATATAAAGACAGATGATAAAGTAAATCAAAATGGGCATAAGAATACATTGCTATTAGATCAGGGTTTTGAATTAACTTTAATGGGTGGAGCCAAGAAGCAACAATGAGGATAAAATGAACCATATGTCCTGAAATAATTAGATAATTCTCCAGCCCAGCCCACATAGTTTTGCTGGTTTAGGCCTGTTTCATGGCTGGGTCCTCATGTTCCAGTGGGGTCCTCCATCCATCTCCCCCAGTCCTTACTAAGTTCCTTTGCAACCACAAGCAGATGTTCTCCAGACAAAGCTTTAGAGGAGAAAACTGTGTGAGAAGGTTAAAATAGCTCCTGGATCATGTGGGATCTGCACAGAACTGGTCATATTACAGAGACTTTTTAAGAGCAGGCAAATGAACATGGACTAGGAAGGAGACGGATAACTTTATGCATTTAAATGTATTACAGTCTTAAAATCACACAGCACATTGATAGGGAAAATGAGGCGGGGAGCAAGGCATTTGCGTGATTATTTCCCTACATGCTACGCTCTTAAAAAATGTACATCTGTCAGTTGTGATGATTTATTTTGCTCTTCACTTGGAGCTTTTGTCAGTCAACAAGAGCTATTTTACAACTGTGTCAAACCAAAAGCCTTTATAGAGCTGACATCTACTTTTAACACAGGTGTTTCCCTTGCACAAAAGGAATCAGAAATATAATGTGGTCAAATGGACTTGATAGTTCAGACCAACAATCCCAGACCTGGCATCAGTTGTTTGCAAGTTGCTAGCAAAATCTTCATTTTTAAAAAATGTGAAGTGAATAACTAAGAATTGCTAAGGTAGTAGTTGATGAAAGTGTCCCGGTGAAGTCGGCAGTAACGTACAAACGCTGCCCTAATGAAAGCTGATGCTGGACCTGGGCTAACGGTTAGGCAAAGCGTTAGGGAGTTTGAGTAAACAAGGTTATATAAAACGCTATAATTTCTTATCATTTAGTGTTTTACCAGTCCGCGCTGGCGGGCCGGACGCGGGCGCGGGGAGCAGGGCCGGGCCAGCGGGGAAGCGGCCGCGGAGCCG